>PVIC010035933.1:0-18830 GCA_004025085.1 Thryonomys swinderianus
TATATATAATGCAGCAAGACAAAAGAAGAAATGATGATAATCAGAACTTTAAAACTGACACAAAGTTATCCAGTGGTAATGCCTTTTTTCCTTTCTAGGAGACTTACAATAACAACAATGAAAGAAAGACAGAGAGAGAGAGAGAAAGAGAGGTGGGAGGCAAAAGAAAGTGAGAAGGAAATTTCCTATGCCTGTGATTTGGGTTCATGCTTTCACTTCAAATTGAGCCCATGCTTTTCCTGCCACAGACCTCCATCCTCCCAGAAGCAGCCAAATAAAAGTGGGTGGCACGTCTCTCAACATTAACACAGCCTCCAAATAGGCAACCTGACAGATGATAGAAATATCACCCATGTTGAGGAAACTCCCAGACCACAGACCACAGATCGCCAAGCTCAGACCACAGCGTGTCCCTCTCCTAAGGGCTCGTGTTATTTTCTCGAAGTGTTGCTCCTTTAATTCTGCCTAACAGATCTTCCTTCTGTCTCTTCTGACACATTCTACAACTTCTTTTTCTGTGACAGCATTCTGCCTACCGACTATGTGTCTGGGTCAGTTGAAACCCCCAGCTTCTCTTTGGGGAAACTTCCTTGGACCCCATGGGATGACCGGAGGATTTATCACTAATATTAGGAAAGAATGATGAGCTACATTAAAGCAAGAGTTATTACAGAAAGAATTACATTCTGTGGGGTAACATTTGCAGTGCCTAGGACCCACTAGGTTCATCCATTTTAAGGCGTGAGAATAGTTTGTATTCAGGGTTCCTAACAACTACAGCTAGTATGTCACAGTCTGGTCTTTAGTACAGGTGTTCCCAGGAACTAGGAGCTAGCTGTGGGCTCTGCCAGGAGAGGAGTCAACGGTTGACCTGGCCTCCTGCAGCTTTCCCTAGGCATTTCCAGGCATAGAGAATTATGCAAATTATGTGGGTGGATACTTTCAGGATTATGCCATGGGTGTCTTTGGATAATTCCTTCTTTCCTCTTTCTCTTGTGCTACAAGGAGCCCTCGTCACTTCTCTCCCCTTTACTGGACACAGGACTTGATTCTGTGGCTTGAATACCTAAATAACTTTTTACTCATGTAGTTAGTTTGTTACAGAGATGACCCGGGAGTTTTAGTACCAAAATTAGCACACAAAGGAAAAAATAAACTACTATCTAGGAAGACTTCCACTAAAGACCCGGAGTATGACGGGCCTGGCCCTGGACCTGACCGCACATAGTTATGGATGCTTTCACCAGATGCTGCAGTGAGTATCTGGTAGCCAAGTCCATGTCATGTGCTCCAGGGGCACCTCAAGAAGGAGTCCTGGTTCGGGAGAAAGAACTTGTGCCTGCCCTAAGTCTGGGTCAGTTCTGTGTCCTGTGAGGAGCAGCTTGAAGGATCAAGAGAAGAAATAGGTGGGAGAGAAACAGAAGCAGAACAAGCCTCCTCCTCCTTCTCCTCCTACTTAGCTGGAGGCATATGAACTGTGATCCAGAAGTTTCAGAGTAAATGAGAAGGGCTTGTGCCCTGCTGAGTTGGTCCACGGGGCCAAGGGGCTCATAGTTTCTGAAGCACACAGGTTTAGTAAGGAAAACCCACGCCAGGCCAGACTGCAGCACCAGACTCTAGCTAGGAAGAAACCTCACATATTCAAGCAGTGTAAACTGGGTCAAGCCTCCCAAGTGCTGAAATTCTGTGGCACAGGGAGAGTGATATTTCCCAGCGTTAACCATGCTGCTTAATGTTAATTACACACATTCATGTAATTCAACTCTAAGAGAATTTGTGTAGCTTTCCAGACATTCCTCAGAAGGGCTGAGAATAGGGAAGATACCAACCTAGAGAGTATTTTCTGAAGGTAATTACATGTAGAATTCCAGACAAGATGTACAGATGCAAATTTTTTATATGCACATTTTTCTTTTGAAATCTGTATTCATTGTTTCATTTTATTTAGCATCATTCTACATTCTGGGCTATTCAGATAAATAACATTCAAATTGAGAAGTAAACTGATTTAAATTTGAGTATCAATTTCGCTACTTAATATATGGCACTGAAGAAGCTACTTCAGAATTTGAGCCTTGATTTTGTCAGAAAAAAATCAGCTGGATAATTATGTTTTAGAGTGACTCTGAGGATTTTAAGAGACTTGGAAAGTAAAAAATAAGCATGTACAGTTTCTGGTATATGAGGAGGTACCAACAAATATCTGACTGTTACTTACAGTATCATCCTGGCCATTTTAAAGTAGCTGGTCATTTACCTTAATTTTTAGAAGATGATAAAATAGAGAGCAGAAATTCTGATCAATGTGCCGACTGCCAAGCGCTCTTCAACTTGGATGCCTATTCGTCTGACCACCATGTGGTTTAACCTTCTCACCTTTCCTGAAGGTGAGAGTGCAGGTGATCAATCTCATTGACCCATGACAGAGCTGAGTGAGGAGCACCTTGGGGGTGAATGGCTGAAGAACATAAGGAACAATGGTATTAACATATACATATAGGAGAAGGCTCTAAGATGGCTTTTAGAATAAAGGGGAGAGAGGGAGGAAAAATGTCAAATCTTCCCAGTGAAAATTATAGAACATGCTGACTCTTTAGAGGCAGAGGAATTGTACCCCAGGCTGATGCTATTCATAATGAATTATATGGTGGTGATTTATTCATACCAAGGCTTTACGAAGTTTGCCAGATTGATGAAAAATGCATAGGTAGGCACTTTCGTCTGACGCCAGGCTCAAGTTAGAGCAGAAAGAGCCAATTTGGATGAGTTGAAGGTAAAGGAACCAACAGAAAGCTAATGAGCTTGTAGAGTGGGGAAGGATAGACATTTTGTATTAAGGACAACACAGACAATATAAACACTTCCCTCTGATTTCCCAATCTTTTAATCCTAAAATGTAAGTTGCACGTTAAACCTAAGGGCATGTTGAGAGCAGACCCAATGATTGACTGGAAAAAGTTGGGTTGACTTGAGCTCGTTCTTTATCAGACTGTGAGAAGCTGTTTACCTCTTCTGACCCCATGGTAGAGTCTCCTTATCTCTATAATATTATCTATACATCAGTGGAACTAAGGGAAAAATGAGTCAGAAATTTAAGTAAGAACGGTTGAGCTAGAAACTTAAACATTATAGGTAAAATACAAACAAGTACCTTTATGAACTCAAGTATCTATAAAGAAACCAAGGTCAAAATTAACCAAAGTTTGACCTGGAAAACAGACACAGAAACCACAGAAGGAGTAGGAAGAAACTTGAGGTTAAACTGGGCTTTGATTTTACCATACAGCTATGAGAGACTTACGTGTGTATGATATGTTTATAGAGTTAAAAATTAAGACATGTACTTAGCTAATGTTTAAGACTGCAAAAAATAGATAATTTAACAGCCCCTTTGACTCTCTTACTTCAGACCTCTAATTCCCTCTAAGTCAATTCTGCTGGCAATTTCTTAATTCCTATGTGCTTTCAAATCCAGGCACAAGAACCTACAGACATAGATGTAGGAAGGATGTGGACACAGATAAAGATATGGATGTAGGAGCAGATGCAAATGAGATATGGATTCATGTATTCATAGAGCTATAGACATGTAGATGTGGGAGAGCAATAAAAAGTACAAATTTGGATGTATATGTAATTATAGATGTGGATGAGGTAGAGATACATGTGTGTATATGGATGTAAGTAAAAGATGGATGTAGGCATTGATGTACATGTAGATAGAGATGCATGTGCATAGAAGATGCAGCTTATAGATGTAGCTGCAGGATTACAGATAATCATACATATAGATGCAATTTTAGATAGTGTACATATAGGTACAGATGGAATCGTCAGTATACATGTAGAGTTAGGCATAGGTGAAAATCTAGGTATGGATGTAGGTATAAATATAGTTGTAGGTTTGTGTGTTGGTGTGGGTGTATGTTAGATATAGGTATGAATACAGTTATATGTCTGTGTATAGTAGAGGTAGGTTTAGGTGTAGCTTAGTTACAGCTATAAGTTCTAAACATTCAGAGTTTTCAATTGTAAAATGAACTCCAATCATTAATATTCTCAACCCACTATTGAGAGACAATTCAGTATGCTGACTTTTTGTGAAAACAAGATCACAGTTACTGTTTTTATAGTTAATCATTAACAACTCTGATAAACTGTGTTATGGTTTTAATCTAAAATGTCCCCCCAAAGTCTCAGGGGTTTAAGAGGTTTTTGAATTATAGAGATGGTCTACTTGTCAGTGGATCCCTCCACTGATTAACTCAGTAGCTGGATATGTCATTAGTAGGTGAGGCCTCACTGGACTTGTATCACTGCAGGTGTGTCTGAGGCTCCTCCTTTCTCTCTCTGCTTCTTGAATGCCACGTAGTAGACAGTTTTTCTCCACTATCCTCTCCCTGCCTTGGAGCCAGATGGCCATGCATCGAACCCACTGACACCGTGAGCCAATGCTCAGCAGAAGTTGAGTGTCCAGTATAGCGTCCCAGTGATGGGAGAGTGGGTAAGAAAAAGTGAAATTTGGGGGTTAAATGTTACAAGCATCTAAAACTTTTACAGACACTTCTAAAATATAGAGACCAAGCAAATGAATATAAATCACTCTGGGTGTTTTATTTTTTATTTTTGGTCATTTCATTTGCTTAGTTCTATGATGAATTAATGTTTAATTACCTAACAGCCATTTGACTATAATCATCATGAAGCCATATATACATATATATATATATATATATATATATATATATATATACACACACACATATATATATGTATTTTCCCATTTTCATTCTTGGTCTTTTAGTAGAATGGAGATTTATAATTGAAAAATAATATTAATTTAATCTCAAATGGAACTGTCTTTAAAATGCAAATGTTAAATAATAGAAGTGATAATTAAATACAACACATTTTAACAGAAATAACCACCTAGGTAAATATACATTTTCATGAATTCTTAAAGTGTGTCAGTGATACCTGGATTAAATGCTGTTCTTATAAAAATAAAAGCTATTTTCTGAATATTATTTTGAGCCTAAATTCCCCTCACCACTAGGACATTTTTTGGCCAAATTAAATTTAAGTTAAAATGACAGAACTGCCCTCAGGGGAAGAGGTGACCTGTTTCCTCTGTCTGATACTAGGAGGACGGAGCAGTCAGGGAGTTACAAAGCTCCTTCAGACTGATGCTGTGGAGCCTCCAGTTATTTTGGCTGTATGTCTACTTATGTTGTTAGACACTTTGCATGTTTTAAGTTTATATTTCTCCTTGAGAACTGTTGTATATTTTCAGGATCTTAGAAGGATTAAGAGTCCACCATGGTTCTCAAAATACTCGCAGTGATCCACCTCCACTGTGGTTCTCAAAATATAGGAGAATGGGCCAGAGGGTTAGCTCAGTGGTTCTGGCACCTGCTTCGCAAGTGCAAGGTCCCAAGTTTGATCCCCAGTAACCACATACAATGCTGGGTGTGGAGACTCACGCCCACCAGCAATCAATACCACATGCCACAGTGCTGGGCGTGGTGGCTCACACCTGTCATCCCAGCACTCGGGAGGCAGAGGCAGGAGGATTGCTGAGTTCGAGGCTTGCCTGGACTACATGGTGAGCTCAGAACCAGCCTGAACTACAAAGCCCAGACCCTGTCTCAAAAGAAAAAAATAAAATAGGAGAATCATAAATATGAACACAATGTGGGCAACTTAGAAAAACCCTATCTCAAAATAAAATAAAGGAAGAAGTCAAACAAACAAACAAACAAACAAACAAATAAATAAATATCTGAGGAGGTAGCTTAGCACAAAGGCCCTGGATGTAATAGCAAGCACTGCAAACAACAAACAAATAAAAAACAAAACAAAACAAAAAACTGTGTGGAAATGTCAGGGTTACTTTAGTCTTCTTGGAAATGTAAATTTCATATCTCTGCACCAGGGACAGTGACTCAGAAATTCTTGGGCAATGCTCTCCAATCTGAGGTGTTAGCAATATTCCAGGTGACTCTATTTAATACATCAGTTCTGTCTGCATCACTCTCTTTTTCCCTGGTATCAGGGATTGAACTTGGGTCTTTATGCTTGCCAGTTAGGTGAGGTACCGCTTGAGCTAAATCCCCACCCTTGTATTATCATCTTCGTTATTTTTCTTGGTGCTGAGACAAGATACTCAAGACCTGAAGCTAAAAGAGGAAAGGCTTGTTTCAGCTTACAGTTTGTAGAGGTTTCAGTGCATAGTCAGATGGCCCCAAGGCAGGGTAGCATGTAGCAGGGCATCCCAGAGGGGAAACAGCTCATGGCAGGGCAGCACAGGCAGAAAGCAGTGAGCAACAGCTGCAGTGGAAGCAGCTTCTCCATTTTATCCCTTACAAACTGTTTACCTTTTGGGTGGTGTCACCCACACCTGGGGTGGACCATCCTATTAACCACACCCAGAATTACGCTAAACCGATCAGTGGATTAATTGAATAATCAGGTGCCTTTAATCCCAGAATCACATGCTTAAACCCAGCTTCGTACACACTAGAGTCTCAGAAAAAGTCCAAAAAGTGCTTCCTATGACTACATGGGGGTCAGGAGACGACAAGCCATGACAGTCAGTGTGGACACCGTTACTCTGAAACTGCCGTGGAGTAGAGATTGATTTCTGGCCTCTGCCTGGAAAGCCACCCAGACAAAGGCAGGGGGGCTCGGAGCTGTCTGGGACAGCAGCTTCGGCGTCGGATCTCTCTTCCTTCAGATCTTACAATGGGATCATCTCTCCTTTAAGGTACCAGACTCACATTTTCTTCTTTACATATGTGAGGATATAAGCAGAAGAAAAAATAGCTACTAAAATATGTCCACATTGCAAGTTTATACAGTGATTATATTTTTTACTCATTCAGAAGTATCTAATTTTATACTTTATTATTTTAAAAAGAACAAGAAGTCTTTTATCCCTTACATTTTTTTTTTAAACAGGAATTTTGGAGCTAGTCAAAAGTTAAATTAGGTTACCTAGCAACAGCAAGTTTCTGGCTATATTTACCATATGCTGTGGACGCAGACTTTCCTAAACACTTTGTTAATGTCCTAAAACATGCATCTAAACAAGGCACTTGGACCTAGATTAGTGTGGGTTTAGCCCCAAAAGCAAATGATACAAAAGCAAATGACATCAGGGGAGTTTATGCAGCTCAGTTGGACAAACCAGACATAAGAAGAATATAAAATGGAGATGAATTCTGCCTTAGGAAATTTCTAAACATTTCCTACTATATAAGTTTGGAGACTGGAAAAAAAGTAAATAGAATCTTGCAAAGCTTTTCGTGCCAATTATTTGCATAAGCTCCTCAGTAGCTTCCTTGGGGGATAAATGGTATTTACTGGAAGCTGGGGGGGGGGGTTGGGAAAAGTAGATAAACAGAGGCTGGATGTGATCAGTGGAAACATCAAATAAGACTCCATTAATATGCTCAATTAATATATGTAAATAAAAAATACAATGTGAAAGTGCAAGTTGCTGATTTGACAAATGAAGATCTCTCCAGAGCCTGCCCGGTGCTTCCCTCTCTGGCTGGCAGCACCTCTGAGCTCACACTTCTTGGTGCTTTGCCAGTTTTGTGGGCATCCCGCACATGCTTCCCTTTGGGGTTCCCTTTCTGCACTGCCGAGGGGGATGGACTATCCCTACGCTGGAAGCCTGAAAGCACTGGTTCAATTCCTTCCTCCTGTGCCCAGGTGGCCGGGAAAGGCTGGCCGGACAGGCCCACCGTTAGGACATCCCACTCCAAATTAAAATTCTTGAAGACACCACAGAGAGTAAGTCCCCAGTATATATCTGTGAAGAGCAGAAGTAGATTCCTGAGTATGGAAGGCTGGAAATAGAGCAGGAAGTCAGAATTCATTCCACTGGTAGGACGAGTTCTAATCATTTTGTTGCTAGGAATCTCAGCAGCACCAGAACGGGAAGCAGTGCCAAGAAGTAATTTGTTAAAAGGCCTATTGTTTCTATTTTTCTCATAAACTGACCCAACCTCTTTGGACGCTCCCTACAGTGCAGCACCAAGACTCACTCTTTTAGCAGATTAGCTCAGGTCGTTTGGTTAGCTGACGGAGGCTTTTCATGGAGGAGCAGAGAATTCAAAGAGGGTCTTTGGTCATGAAAGAGACATGGGATTAGGTGGGACCCAAGAAGTACTTCATTTTTGTTCAAGTTCCTTAAGCGGAGATGTGTTAAGTTTGAGAAGTTCAAAATAAAGGGTTGACAAGTGCAGAACCAGACATGCTCATGCTCTACAGAAATGTCCTCCTGTTCCATCCTACTACACGTGGCAGGAGGGCAGAGCTCATGTGACATGCGCCATCTAATTACAGACAGGTCACTAATACATGGCCTCCTGCAGACCACTTTGGCCCACCACTGAAGAGATGATCTCCATTTACCTATGTGCAACCAAAATTATAAATGTGCACACATCCATCACAGTAACGCATTTATTAGTACGATATAAGAAGGTTTCCACGTTCCTCCCATCATATGCACACAGACATAACTCACATATGAAAACATAATGCATAAACATTTACGCACCATAACAGATGGGTCTTCAAACTTTTATCACCACCACATGTCTTGTGTACATTTGTATTCCACCTCCCGGGTCCCCTTCCTTGATGTGACACAAATACAGATGACACAGGCTTTGCATCCCTTTCCTCAGTCGTCATGCACACACACAGATTCATTTGCTGGTCCACACGGATGCTACCGGTTAACTAAGGAAACACATAGACGCTGTAACCAGCAAGACTGAAGGGCCTTTGGTTGGGCTGGCTGTGAATAGCCCCTTGCTGGGTCACAGGTGTATGAAATGTGTGAACGGGCCTGACTGAAGTCTCTTCCTTACACAAGGCTTCCTGCTAGTTGGAGCTCCTGCAGTCAGAGAGCGCATATTGCAACCATGCCCTTTACTGCCATCGAAATCCTCTGTGCTCCTCTCTCAGGTTACAAGTCACCCAACAGGTCACATGAATTATTGCATTCAATGTCTGTACCACATGTTCAGGGTGGAGACACTGAGGGTCTACAGAAGAAGGTAATTTGAGTACCTGATAGCGTTGGGGCAAAACTGTTTTTGCCTTCTAGTCCCACTAGAACAGTGACTTTTATCTGGGGAGGGGATTATTTGTCTCCCGGTAAACATTTCTTGGTGTTCAGAGATCATTATTTTGCTGTCGGTCCTTGTGCAGGAGACAGTGGCTGCTATTTGCCTCTATTGGGCACAAACTAGAGACAGTTTTGAACAGCCTACACCCTCCAGAACAGCACCCAAAAGAATCACCTCACCCTAAATTTCAACGATTCAGAGGCTTGGGGACCTGGAGCTTGACCCATGTGGCACCTTGCTGCGACTTCCAGATGAAACTTCAGAAGGAAACAGCTCGCTCTTCTCAGTGGTCAGTCAGCCACACACCCTGGCTGAGTTCAAAGGGCAGAAGTAAAGTAGAAACATAAACAGTCTTCCTGCACATGTTATTTTTAAACACACCATCCAAAAAAAAAAAAAAAACAAAACAATTCCTCTAAGACCTGGGAATTGTATTGAAAGAGAAAAACGGAAACCTCCCCAACATGAGCTATTTCTCAGCTGATGGATGACTGCCCTTACTCGCAAAGTTACACTCCTTGCCTTTAATAGCAATTAAAAGAGAAATCCAGAAGGGCAAATAGCAGTTTCCCGTTGCATGACATAAATCAGCTGGGCAGATTCTCACGGATCTGAAATACATGTCTCAGCGTCTCCATTAAGTCAATTAGCAGCCGGGGGTCGGGGGCAGAAGCCAGTAGAATCCCTGGCAGTCTTCCCCAGAAGAAGAACCTACAGCTCATGAGTGTGAGTCCACCCTTTGGCCTTGGTTTTGAGGGGCAAATCACCTACTGGGGGAATGAGTTAGGGGGAATGAGTCTTTTTGAAAGCAAAAACGGAAGCCGGCTGTCATTTTATTCATTCCAAAATTTCTGCAAAACGATGAATGTTCTCAGTCTGCTCTAGAAAACATATCATCCTTTTTATGGTCTGCCATGAAGGTGATGGCTCCTTTCTTCATCAGAAGATGAGTTAATTTGTGAGTTCACTTCCTGGAAATGGGAACGATTTGGTTGAAATCATCCACATGCTTTCTTGTGGCCCTCATAATGACTGTGGACCTCAACAAGTGTGGGTTAATAAAGTGCCTGAATATCCATGTAGCAGAGCTCTGTTCACAAAGACCCTTCAGGTTTATTCTCGTAGCCATTTAGGAAGGTAGATGCCTTGGATATTATTCCTTCATAAATGACACAATGAACTTCAGTGACTTACAATCCCAACATTCAAAATGGCAGGAGAAGACCTGGAATACAAGTATCTTACGAGTTTGAAAACAGTACAGTTGTTTTTCTATATTCAAAGGACTGTATCAGAAGTTCTCAATATTATTTGCCTCTTGGAAATAGTGATGAGTTACAAAACCATGCTGTTTGTCTGTGTCATGCCCCAGAAAATTGAACCAAACCAGCAGGCTGACAGCTTGAACATCAGAGTTTTAGTAAGTTCTCTAAAGATTATAAATTTTAGCCAGGTTCACAAATCATTATATACATACTGTGTTACTGCACTGCAGGTTAAAAAAAGGGATGTCTAGGAATGGCCTAGTTGCAACTTGAGCTCAAAGCTCATCTGACATCAAAGTTCATATTCTTTCTGGTCTGCTCAACAGTAATCTTCAGTACCTTTGAGTACCTGTGACTCAGCACAGGGCCTTCGTAGCCAATATCCCTTTAGACTCTCATGGCACTGTGAAATAGAAAAATGGGGAGCATGTTTAGCATCTTGTTACAGAAAAGCAAGTTTCAGTGCTTCTACTTTTTCAGAACAAGATACTAGCTTTAAGTCCTATTGTTTCCATTATTTGCTCATGGATTGCAAGCCCCAGACTATTGTCTACACCATGGTCTAGGTCTGGCCATGAACGAAATAAAGCCATAGTCTGGTACTTAAGGCTCTGGGAAACAGTGGGAGGATAGGAATAGCCTTTCTCCACTGCTTGGTGCGTGTGGTTGTCCATAATCAGGAACTAGAAACTTGAAATGATATCTGTGGGCACTGCTGTACCCTGAGATGACCCAGCAATGATATTGAGTGAATCTGAGAAAGTGCTGAGAGCACAAAACTATGACCCACCAAAGTGATTTGTCTCAAAGGAAATATGATACATAAGAGAGAAAAGTAGAAAAGCTGTTATGTAATTTGCAGTAAGGATGTAATTGAGACAAGTAGAAGCTGAGTGACTGAGCTGCCTCTGAGATCAATGTTTCTTGGCTTTCCATATCCAGAGGCAGAGCATGTGGGGAAGAAATAGCATCTGGGCAAAAGGCAGAACCATGGATAATGAATTTTACTAATTGGGCAAAGGTGGTTTGAGATTGGTTATCTCGATAGTTGAGTTTCAAGGACTTTGGAAACTCATGGTGAAGAATCGAAAAACTGTGAATTAAATCATTGCCTAAGGTTTCCTGGAATGTGATATATGTCAAATCCAAGACTTAGGGGACCAAGGGATCAGAGAACAAGTAAAGGACATGAGTATTAAAAAGAACAGTTTGGCCTCTTCTCATGGCACTGGAACACATAAGGATTAAAAATTTCAAATATAAATTCTAGTCTCAAGCCAAGGTCAGAGTACCAGAGATTTTCTATAACTATGATAAAAGGATATTTTAACTCTCCCCATGGCAGCACTGGGGTCACAAAACGGAAAATCAAAGTTTAATCCTCAATGTGGCTCAATTACAGTGTTGGCTGAATCCTAATTCTTACCTCATCACTCATGTGAAAGTTGGGATCCTGAGTAGAAAAGAGGGGGAGGCCCTCAGCCTTTTGACCTGCTACACACGCGCCTCCAGGGAAAGATGGGGACTGGCTGAGAAGGGAACTGGGTATAAAGTTTAAAATCACACACTCTTGGATCATGCTTACTTCTGCTTTTTAACTAAATGCCTCATTATATCACCCTCTAGAATTAGGCAGGCTCCATAAAGGAGAATTTCATTAGAAAGGTCCCTGGAAGATCAACCCCTAATGTGTTCTTCTAACCCAGAGGCCCTGGGTCTCCTGCTAGCTCTCTGGTTTAATATCCCTGGGGCCCACAAAATTCTTGAGAAGGGTAGGCATGGAGGGCATGCAGCTGAATGAAAGTTTTCCTTCAAAAGACAAAGTCAGAATAAACGGTGTTTCTTTAATTGATGCACATTTAGCTGTTACGATCAAAGGCATTGAATGTTGACTTTTAATTTTGAGGAATTAAGCACAGTTCCTGGGCTATTGAAAGAAAATCCACACACCATTCTCCCAGCAAAGGGCCTTGAGCAGTTGCAAAACATCTGTCTTCAGGTACTCAGTTAAAAAGAATGTTCATCAGTAGGGCCATTTGAGGAAGATGGTTCAAAGGGTCGGGAGATGTATTGCCAACACGGCCTTGCTATTTGATATAACCAAAGACACCAGAAAGGGGCTTTTAAATTAGAGTGCAATAAAAATGGAAGTGCGTTTGGCTAAACAAAAGCTTCAGCAATGTAGCATATGTCACTTTCATTGCGATGGAATGAAGCCATTTCCACTCACAATTTTTACCCATTGATTTGGAAATGATGAGTGATTTTTCCCATCATTCATTTCAACTTTGCCTTGATTCCTCAGTGGCTTCTACATGCTATATGATTAAGATGAAGCATACCAAATCCCATAAGAGATTGTTTGCTCCATCATGCAGACTTGATGCTTGTTTGCTCCATCATGAAGACCCTTGCAAGGTTGCACTTTCTTTTAAGTATACAACTTGTGTACGTTTAAAGATTTATTTGTTTAGTTTTGCACTATTGGGTGGGAATATATGGCCTTTGCATTGAGCTACATCCTCAGTCAGTTATTTGTTTGTTTGTTTGTTTATAGACAGGTTCTTTCTAAGTCACAGAGTTGCCCAGTCTGGGTTTGAACTTGTGATTGTTCTTTCTCAGCCTGTCACAGTGCTGGGATTATTGTCACGCACCACTGTGCTTGGCTAAAGTTATAGTGAAGCATCCTGGGTATTCAGACTTTTCTCATTATATAAATGACTTTGAATGTACACTCATGTTGTCAACATTACAATCAAGTTATGAAATAGATGTATCACCTTCTAAAATTGCATTATATTTGCATGAAGGCTGAGGTGGAGTGCCAACTCCTTTGAGCTGGGAGGTACACAGGGAGCTTGGTGGAGTGAGAGTGCTTCTGGTTGTGTTTGCATTTAGGCAGGACTCAGAGGTGTCACCGATAGGTCTTTGGGCCCTCACCTCTTCCTCCCTGGCACTGTTCCCTGGCTCTGCTGCCCAACCAGCTTTGCTATGACATGCCCTTCCATTATGAATTTTTTTTTTGCCTTTGCAGCCAGCTGCTCCTAGAACCAAATTCAACTTCTCTTCTTTAAGTAGTAGATGTTTGGTACTGTGTCCAGCTGATAAATACACTGCTTTTGTTTTGTGGTAAGAAGACTTAAAATTGAATCTATCATTTTCACATATTTTGTGGGTCATTTTTAAAATACATTTTCTGTAATGTGTTATTTTACACAAAACTATAATAGCATATTGTTACCCACATGTACTGTGTCCTGCAGTAGACTCCTAAGATGAACTACTGTTGGGTGACTCCAACTCTATATTTGCTGGAGAGGAACTGCCCAGCTTCCAGCAGCCACTGTGCTCCTCTCCACTTCTCTAAGATGGGTATAGATGTACAGTTTATATAGATAACCCATGGGAGTGGAATCATAGAATATTGTGTTCCCAAAGTATTGACAGCTAAGGCTGTGCTTTACTGAGAGCAGATTGTAACAGTCTTTCCTGAGAAATTGGGCATGATCAGGCAGAAAGCCCTGGACTCCCTCAAATGGTGGCTCCCACTAAAATGGCCCAACCACATTGTCCCACAGGGAGCCTCATGCTCAGTAAGAACAAAGCTGCAATCATTTTGTGATGGTTTCATTTCTAAATAGAACAGACAGACGCAGTGTACCAGACAAGAAAATTAGTGTCAAAATCAAGCAGGTTGTAAAGAAACTGGGAGACAAAATAATGCTAGAGAAAGAAAAAAAAATAAGTAACTATCATTAATATCAGCATAGAGATGGAAATTATTGCAAACTAAATACATACTAGATAAGTAGAACAAAGAGACACCTAGAGTTGAAAAGAACCTTTAGAAATTAAAGTTTTCAGCTACAATGAAAAATACGAACTTTGGGGAAAGAAACTTAGGAGAATTTCTCTGAAACTGAAAATAGGCAAGCAAGGGGAAGAAAGAAAAAAGGAAGAAAGAAAGAGAAAGAAAGGAAGGAAGAGAAGAGAATACTTATAGTAAACCAGACTGATGAGATAGAAAGAGAAATAGGCCATGAAGCAACAAATCAAAGTAAGAGTTTTACAAAGCGCAAATAATACAAATTAAAAAATTAAAAACTGAACAGTTCAGGAAGATTTCCCAGAATAGAAAGATATGACTTCTAATTTTGAAGGATATACTCTATTTGGTACTCTATAGCAAAATAATATAAAATGTTCAGCAAACAACCAAGAAATTCATGAAAGCTTCCTAATCTTTCCTTTAAAATTTTCCACAGGCGAGGCAATGGAACAAAGTATAAATCTACCTGAGACAAAGCCAAAGAGATCCAAGACCAGGTGACAGTAAAGGGAAATACTGGCAGGACAGTGTCTAATTAGGAACAGATTCCAGTGTGGAGATGGTCAGAATAATCTTTGGAAATCCTTTAGGATATTAAACTGTTAACATTTCCGGTGTATATGTACGATTTTGAAAATAAATTAAAATATTTCATGAGGAGTTTGGGATTGAATTTTGAAAAGGATGAAGGAAACCAAGGAAATGATAGAAAAATGGAAACACTAACTTCAGATACAATCATTAGCCAAAGCCTTGCAGGGAGGAAACATGATCTTCGTTCTCCATGGGTCAGTGCCAGGGAGCATTTGCATATTCATAACAACGTGAAGCCACACTGTGCACTGCACTGCTGTACTGACCCAGCTCTTCCAGTGGAATGGAGGATGGGAGGGGTGCAATCTGTGATTGGGTCAGAAAGGAAAAAAAGTGAAATCCTTATCTATTTAATGAAACTTCTGTAATCAATTTCTAATAATTTATTTCTTTTTCTAATTGAATTCTTTATTGGTAGATTTTATATACACATCATGATCACAATCAACACTGAGAATTTGTACCAATACATGATACAACTTAATTCTCATTTTGCCCATTCTATTACCCACCCTACAACTCCCCCACCCCTTTTTTAACATCACATTTTTTCTTTTCCCTCTTTACCCCTACCCTTTGAATATTTTCTATTTTGCAATATCTATCATACACTGTAGAGCTCATTTACATCTTCAGAGTCTCATACCAGAGAAAAGATCTGGTGATGAATAGGTCACATCTGTGACCTATTTATTTCACTTATGAGTGTGTCCTCAAGGTATATCTACTTGAGTTTAAATGATTAAAATTATCATTCTTTATGGCAGAGTAATACTTCATTTTATATTTTTTAAAAACCCCCATCTTCTTTATCCTATCTCCAGTTGATGGGCATCTGGGTTGTTTCCAAGATTTAACTATCACAAACTGAGATGCTATGAACACAGGTGCACATGTCATTATGATATGAATGTTTTAATTCTTTCGTATGTATTCCTAGCAGGGTAAGAGCAGGGTCACAAGAAATCTCTAATCCTAGTTTTCTGAGGAATCCCCACATTTATCTCCAAAGTGGTTGCACCAGTCTACATTCCCACCAATAGTGGAGAAGGGTTCCTTTCTCCCTACAGCTTTGCCAGCATTTACTACTGGTTAATTTCTCAATAGGAACCATTCTTTGTGGAGGGACATGAAATCTCAATGTTGTTTTCATCTGCATCTCTCAAATGACCAGTGATATTGAGCATTTCTTCACATGCTTCTTGGTTGCTTTTAGTTCTTCCTCTGAAAAGTGTCTGTTCAGATGCCTATTTTTTTTGAAACAGGGTCTTGCTTTGTAATTCAGGCTGGCCCTGAGCAAGCCTGGAACTCAGCAATCCTCCTGCCTCTGGCTCCCATGTGCTGCGATTACAGGAGTGAGCCACCACGCCCTGCACTGCGGTATGTGGTACCGATTGCTGGTGGGCATGAGTCACCATGCCCAACATTGTATTTGGTTACTGGGATTGAACTTAGGACCTTGCGCTTGGGAGGCAAGTGCTGGAACCACTGAGCTAAATCTCCGGCCCAGATGCCCATTTTTTGACTGGGTCTTTAAACTTAGGGGGCTGATTTTTAAAAATCTCTTTATATGTTCTAGACAAGAGCCTGTTGTCTAAAAAACAGTTGGTATTTTTTTCCCATATTGGTGGTTGTGACTCTGCCAGTGGTTTCTTTTGCTATGCAGAAGCTTTTTAATAGGATGAGATCCCATTTGTTGATTTCTTCTGCTAGCTCTTGTGCTATAGAGAAAATAATCCAAAATTTACCTGGAACCACAAAAGACCTAGAATAGCAAAAGCAGTTCTAGGAAACAAGGACATGGCAGGAGGTATCACAATCCACACCTTGAAACTGTACTACAAAGCCAGTGTGGTAAAAAAAAAATTGCATGGTTCTAGCAAAGTAACAGACCCAAAGATCAGTGGAATAGATTAGAAGATCCAGCAACAACTCCAGACACACTAAGCCACCTCATCTTTGACGAAGGAGCCAAATATCTTCAATGGAGGAAAGACAGCCTCTTTAACAAATGGTGCTGGAAAACTTGGGCTTTAACCTACCAGACGCTAAAGCTAGACACATCTCTTTCACCTACTAAACTAAAATCAAAGTGGATTAGAGACCCGAACATTAAAATAGAAACACTAAACCTGCTGTAAAACAGGATAGGTAGAACTTTTGAAGACATTGGCTTAAGGAAAGACTTTATGAATAAAACCCTAATAATTTATTTCTAATATGTTTCAATAGACTAAGCACATTATTGAAAACAAGGAAACCAAGTGCCCAAATAAACACCTAAAACACCTGGAAGAAATCTTCCTGGAAGGAAGAGTGAAATGCGCTGTCTACCCCATTTTTTCTCTTCATGGTTTTCTGAGGAACATGTCTGGGGGCAAAGAGAGCATCACGAATGCACTTGCAGTGGTTCAGGAACAAGATGATGGGAAGCTGAGTAAGGACAGAGGACACAGGGCTGCAGAGGAGGAGGCTGAACACCGAGAGGGGGGACTTTCATGGTCAGCGAGGGAGGGTAAGAGGCCGCGAGTTAGCCCTGATTTGTAGCGGGAGAGACCCATGTTTCTATCAGTAGAAGCAGAGGCTGAGGTGGGAGAAGGTGAGTTTTGTTTTGAACTGACACGTTTCTTCTGGAAGGAAGGCTGGATGTTCCAGCGCGAGACACAGCAGTGGGGCTGTTCAGGGAGGCACCGGAGTGGCGAGCAGCTGGCCTGAGAGCAGCCAGAACTCCCCAGCCAGGAGCTGGAGCATGAGCTCCCGCCGCCTGGAGATGGACGTGCCCTGAGTGGGCCTTTAAACCTCAAGTGCGTCGTACTGCAGAAGCAACTTCACAGCCTCTGCCTTTCCTGATGTCCTCTCCAGGTTCCTGGGATCGCTGGCTCCAGGATGCAGCCCGAGTGTTTTGCCTTCTCTGTGACTAATTATTCTATCTGCTGATAGATGTGCTCCTTACTCCATTACTTTGGCCTGAGGTTACTTACTATGTTTAGAGCATTTAGCCAGTGATTACAGCACAGTTAAGGAGTTTTTTTAAAAAATGATATTCTCCTTTTATCCTGGTGCTGGGGAATGAATATAGCGACTCTCACAAGCTAAGCAAGAGCTCTGCCACTGAGCTACACACTTACCCCTCTCATTACTATTCTTTTCATTCCCACTGTTATTGATGTTTTGATAATTAAGCAGATACAAGCCTGTGTTACAATGCAGTAGAGTGGAAGTTATGGATTATGGAAGAGATCTGTGAACTTCTGGGCAGGCGAACTGGATTCCAGTCCAAATCTAGCAGTGACTCTTTGGGAGAGTGAAATCGTAGCTGTGCAAGGAACTCAGCCCCCCTTTTCACACTACAAAGAGAAGGTTTGATGGGACATTTTTGCATCATTACAACTCAATGTTCCCCTCTGTCCAGCGTGAGATGACATTAAGTCTCTAGGTCAGAGACAGAGAACTATACACGGTCTCTCCGTTCTATGCGGAGAGGTTTGGGAGGGGTCACACGTTGCATGGAGACAGAGCGAGGAGCAGATGTACCCCGTCAGTCACCATGTGGGGATGAGAGGTCGAGGCCTAATTTCCGGCTCCTCTGTCACGTGCTTTGTGGTGCTGCGAGCTGCTCTGATTGTGACACCCTCTCACCCATTTTTTCTCAACACATTTAGTAAGAGTATAGAAAGAGAGATCAGAGAGAGAGAGAGAGAGAGAGAGAGAGAGAGAGAGAGAGAGGAATGTGTGACATCCTGTGGCTGGAGTATTAGGCTTTCTTTACAAAAATTTCCAACTGAAGCCAGTAATAGTTTACACTGGATGTTTCTTGTATGAAGTGGAGGCCTTTCCAAGCAGTCATGAAGGACTGTTAGCAAAAAAAGGAAGCAGTTATGGTTGCCGGCCTGCCGCATGCATTTAACCACTGATGTATCGGTGTCGGAAGTCGGCTTTTTTCTTCTCTCTTCAACCCCCAAGAACAGGTGTCTAAGTAGTTCTTAGTCTTGC
>PVIC010035934.1:0-18812 GCA_004025085.1 Thryonomys swinderianus
GGAGGGTTAACTCAGCGGTTCCGGCACCTGCCTCACAAGCACAAGGTCCTGAGTTTGATCCCCGGTGACCACATACAATGTTGGGCGTGGAGACTCACGCCCACCAGCAATCAATACCACATACCACTGTACCGGGCGTGGTGGCTCCCGCCTGTAATCCCAGCACTTGGGAGGCAGAGACAGGAGGATTGCTGAGTTCAAGGCTTGCCTGGGCTACATAGTGAGTTCAGAGCCAGCCTGAACTACAAAGCAAGACCCTGTCTCAAAAAAAAAAAAACCACCACCACCACCAACAAAAAGATTTAGTACCATGAAGCTTAACAGTAACTAGTCTTTTCAAGTAATGACAGGCTATAGACAGTTTTTATATATTTCTGTTCTTTCCCCCTAAATCAAGGAAAAAAACCCCAAGTTTCAGTTCCCTTCCTAATATATTTCAAAGAATTTCAGTAATTATAATAAAATGTTATTCTCTTAGTATTTCAAGAAGAAATCTTATCATGACTGTGATTTAAAATGGATTTAGCCATTGCCCAGTGCTTAATTTTACTAATAAAATACAGAATCCTAATTTAAAGACAAAAAGTTTTGGTAAATAAATCAAGCTTTGATCATTAATAAAATGACTAGTTCATAGTTTTTGAAAAACTGAGTTTCTGAAACATTATACTACTGATTGTTCTCTTTCTGTTGCAATGATTTTGTGGTTAAATCCAAGTTCTTCTGGATTACTAATTTTTTCTGGGCTGCCTCTGACACTTAGAACACCACAGTGTATGGTCTACACAGTGAAAGACTACAGGTCTTTCACGAACACTTCAACACACCTGAAAATTAGGTGAACCTTTAAGAAGTACTCGGCTGTTTACTTTGCAGCAGGCAGCCACCATTCTAAGGTGGTCACTGAATCCATGTTATAAAGGAGTTCCTCACCACAACACAGGCAGAATACAATGCTGGAGCAATTCCAAGTTTCAAGAAATCCCCAGGGGGCCGGAGGATTAGCTCAGTGGTTCCGGTGCCTGCCTCGCAAGCGCCAAGGTCTGAGTTGGATCCCCGGAAACTCACATACAATGCTGGGCGTGGAAACTCACGCCCACCAGCCATCAATACCACATACCACAGTGCCGGGGCGTGGTGGCTCACGCCTGTAATCCCAGCACTCGGGAGGCAGAGACAGGAGGATTGCTGAGTTCCAGGCTTGCCTGGGCTACATAATGAGCTCAGGGCCAGCCTGAACTACAAAGTGAGAACCTGTCTCAAAAAAAAAAAAAAAAAAAAAAAAAAGAAATCCCCAGGGCTATGGGTTTGTAGAGAAGCAGAGAAGCCTTACTAGGATCTGCTCTGATTTAAGCTGGTTCTTAACTGGGCCATTATGATCAAATTAAATTAAAAAAAGATTTTGTCTTTAAAGTACTCAATAGTGGGTGCTCGCTTCGGCAGCACATATACTAAAGTATTCAATAGTGAGATTTAATCTCTTAGCATTTACACTGCACACAAAACAGAAACCAACCAATTTATGGCTCATTATTGTGTATGTAATCTAATTTTGAACACCATAAAACAAGAAAAATTACACGATTCATCCCAAACAATCGGTTTACTAAGTGATTCATATTTTGCCTTGGAAGATCTATGACAATTTATAGAAAAATCTTGGAAGATAACACATAAAGTATAATATACATGGGGATAAGTTTTTTTTATAAGGCCTTATTTCTTAATAGAAATCGCAACCTTTGTAGACCAGGCATCCACAGAACTCTGGTGTCAATGAAAATTTCCTATATAGAATGAACTGTACTAAAATAAAATACAGTTAAGCATTACTTCCACATTGAAATTATATTGCCATATGAAAACATTTAACAATAATCTTACTTATGCAAAGTAGGCTACTAGGCTACTAAAGGAGTATTTGTTCATGACATATTCCCTTTACTATGGCTATAACTTTTAAATTGATATACCACTATTATTAGTGGTATAGAATGTTTATGTACTGTTATAATTTGTTACACTCTGAAGTTCACAGTAACAATTTACTTGTAGATGAACTCTCCTGCTTTGTATTGCACTTGTTTTCTTCACCTCTTGGCTCCCCAGTAAAGGGCCTCCACAGATTTACAGTAGGATATATTAACTACTGTCCTATTATTCAAGGAAGAAAAGACAGCCTCTCATTCATTCAGGACAAATAGCAATGCCAAAAGCACAAATTACACCTAATTACAGGGTATAACTTTGTCATCTTTCTTTTCATAATCTACCCATTTGCACACTTTGATTTTTTACTTCCATTTGGGTTTACATCAAAGCTTTGTCATCACTTCTCTGTTTCCACAGACAGTTTTACCTGAGGCAATAAAAAAAATACCTCTGCATACTTGCTTTACTCCAAGAAAGCTTTAGTCTTCATTGAGCTTACAGTGTTTCATGCTTATTAAACTTCTGTATGTTGTTGTAAAGTTTATTGCCTTTGGCATAACAGTTTTAAGTGGACTATCATTAAATCCAATACATTGAAAACAAATGCAGTTCCAATTTTACCTGCTGTTAATGTCATGCCTTTTTCTTCTTTTTCACAAAAATCATCACTATGAATATAGACAGCTTGAAATAAAAGAAAGCAATACTATTGTATTTTTATAAAACTGTTATAGAGTTCTTACAGTAAGTTAAAAGCTGTCTTAGTAGTGTTTTTAAATACAGTATTCATTGATATGTCATAGAAAAAGAGTTCTATATCTAATAAAATTTGCACATTCACTTTCTAAGTGATTTTATTTCTAGTTGACTATTACACATGATGGTCCTTGCTTGTATTTAAAATTTGTGACCATCTATTTTAGTTGATTTGTACTCACACAATACAAAATATGACCTCAGCTGGGCGTGGTGGCTCATGCCTGTAATCCCAGCACTCGGGAGGCAGAGACAGGTGGATTGCTGAGTTCGAGGCTTGCCTGGGCTACATAGTGAGCTCAGGGCCAGCCTGAACTATAAAGAGTGACCCTGTCTCAAAAAAAAAAAAAAAACCCAAAATCCACCAAAATATGAGCTCAAATATGAATTTAAATAATACCAAAGGAAAATAAACCATCTTTGATATTCTTTTAGTACTTTCATAAAAATTTTAAACTTAATTCCCAGATATATTACTGGTAGTAAACTTAAAGGTTTCTGAAAAACCATTTGTTAGCTAATACTTTATAGAAACATTTAAAAACATCAATTATTTTACTCACCAAAATAAAACCACTAGAAGCTTGTGGCAATTGCTCCTATGTTTGTTATAACTGCCGCATCTAAGCTCTTATTGCTTATGCATTTTTTTATTCCCTGCCCTTCTAACTTTATGAGTAACTCTTCCAGGGAGCAGTTGCTATAGATTCCTGACATGGTCCGCATTTCCCTGATTTTTTGCTTCCTTATTTTCCAGAGTAGTTCAGTTTCCTTGGCTTTTTTTTTTTTTAATGGAAGAAAGTGTGGAATTGGGGCATATAGCCCATTTCTAAGTTTAACTATACCCTCTTTTACTCCTTTTACAAAGGAAGTACCCTTGCTATTAAGAAAATCCAACCTTTCTACTTCTGATTTTGACTCCATACAGCTTCCTTTTTCAAAGACAACCTATAATTACCCTCTTCTGTAATAATTTTTGGTTTTTATTACATCACTGTATCAGCATTCAAACATCCTTCATATTGTATCTTAGAAGTAAAACCTGTCCTTGGATTTAAATCTGCCCATGTGTGTATTAAACATCCTTTATAGTAACTCTTATAGAAAGATGTCCACTCACTTTCTTTACAGTCTCTCCTCAAAAATATTCTAATTGGATTCTCCTACTAATGTCATGGTAACTCTTATATCAAGGTCGTTAACAATATCCCTATGGTTGTACCCAAAGCTCAGCTTGTTGTTTTCCCCTTCTCAGTGACAGCAGACATAAATGAGCACTCCTTCATTCTTGAGACTTTGCCTTGACTATATGGTGATGTGTTGCACATCACTTTGGCCCTTATCTAAAGCTTTGTGGTTAGACAAAGGTTCTCCTTTAAAAGATGAGAAACTGTCATATGAAGTTTTTACTCTACTTATTATAAGGTGCAACCATTTCATTAAGAAACAAGGAAATGCTGTTTTCATCACAGAATCAGTCATGCTCCTGGGCAAACTAGCTACTAGGAAGCATAACCTGCTCCCCTCTTTGAACTTATTAAAAATTAAACTTACTGCTCACTATAAACAGATTACAGGACTTCATAGAATATATCTTACTATTCTTTATGGCTTGTATTATACTCTCATTTTCCCCTCCACTCAAAACATGAAAGTTGCAGTGGCATTTTTTTTTTTTTTGAGACAGGTTCTTGCTTTGTAGTTCAGGCTGGCCCTGGGTTCACTATGTAGCCCAGGGCAAGCCTTGAACTGAGCAATCCTCCTGTCTCTGCCTCCTGAGTGCTGGAATTACAGGTGTGAGCCACCACGCCCAGCACTGTGGTATGGGGTATTGATTGCTGGTGGGCATGAGTCACCATGGCCAGCACTGTATGTAGTTACTGGGATAGAACTCAGGGCCTTTTGCTTGCGAGGCAGGTGCTGGAACCACTGAGCTAAACCTCCGGCCCTGCAGTGGCATTTTCAAAGTGACCTTTAATCTTTCCAGTACCAAGGTCAGCATTAATGGACATTTAAACAGTATGGGAAATGACAAGATTAATATTACAAGAGATATTTACTTCTGTCTTTCTAGAAACCACTCTTCTAGAGATTTCTTTCCCATTATTTGTCTGACATTTTAGAGACTATTTACTTTGCAGCAGTTATCAAAGTATTATACTATCACTTCACTTTTTTTTTTTTTTTTTTTTTTTTGCTTTTTGGAGACAGGGTCTCACTTTGTAGTTCAGGCTGGCCCTGAGCTCACTATGGTGCCCAGGTAAGCCGCCGCGAACTCAGCAATCCTCCTGTCTCTGCCTCCAGAGTGCTGGGATGACAGGCGTGAGCCACCACGCCCAGCATTATATGTGGTAACCGGGGATCGAACTCAGGTCCTTGCGCTTGCAAGGCAGGCGCCGGAACCACTGAGCTAACCCTCCGGCCCTATCACTTCACTTTTTAATGCATTATATAATATACTCTAGTGGCATGTTCAATAAGTAGTTTTGAAGATGTGATATTTTCATATACCTAAACTACCTGACATTTCCACAGTCCCTTATTATAATACCACACTAGCTTTTTGCTTATATTCATAATTTAAAAAAATTTAAATTTAAGACCAGTGGAAACAAAATGTAACTATTTTCTAAGTTCTGGGGCCTCTTGTATCTTATGCCTACTGTGGGAGCACAAAGTGGGTTCAGGAGGCTTCAGAACTCCTGCAAAGTCTCCCTACTGTCTTCAGGACAAAAATTCTGTCACATGATTTAAGGTGACTTCATTCTGATTGATTCCTAGTCACAATTCACATCCATTTTGTAAATCACACTCTGCTGGGTCAAACTCTTCCAGACCTCTGAAAAGATAACACACTGCAAGTCTTTTTTTTTTAGCAAATGTTCCATCATCCTTCAGGTGACCATTTCCAATCATTTCTTCAGGTAACCAAGACTGTGAAGTACTGTTCCAGCACATTCCCAAGGAACCAGCACTTAGGGAAATGTGCCAAAGTCTCTGGGGTAGATGGAATTTTCAAATTATAGCTACACAGAATACACTGGTATTCAGCTACTGTTGCTGAGAGAAACGTCCAGTACTGGTAGTAAAAGGCTGACAACCAGTGCACAATAGATCAAGCAAAAGTGTCAAACAACCTGATAAACAATTGATAATCAAAATGAACTATGCTATAGAGTTAAAAGGCTGAAAGTTACAAAGTTGCAGGGAAAGGAGACTGAGTTTAGGAAAAAAGTCTAAAACATAACAGTGAAATTTCTACCATCAAGCCCGGAAGCTGGAAGAAAACTATAATGATGAAGTCTGTCAGAATCTACAAATTGTTATGGGTGGAGACGCAACTTTTGCTCTGAGGAAAGTGACTGAGTTCCTTTGGCTGGAAGACATTTGAGTAGTGATAGGTAGGTCAGACTATGGATAGGGGCTCTGAATGACAAAGTTGAAAAATGGAGGACTCGCTAGGAATGTAGCTGGGGAGCAGAGCATTGCTTAACACGTATGGGTCCTGGGTACCAGAAAACGAGGGTACATTTTATTCTAGGCAGAATAAGCACTGATGATTTCTAAAGAGGTTATACTTGCATATTTAAAGTGACGGTGTGGCAAAACTTAACCAGATGGTCCTAAATAGGACAAATTAAGGAGTGGTGAGGTTAGAAGCAGAGAAAAACAACAATGAACACCAAAGTGAACAGCCTGACACGATATTAACTAAGAAAAATGCTATGAAACACTAAAAGATCCTTCTGCTCTACAATTAGAAATGGTAGGGATGATGTAAAAGTTATTGGATGTATTATCCATGTGCCATTTTAATACAAATAAAAATATCATTTGATGATACTCAATTTTTATTTACAAGGCCTAGTTTCCTTTGAGTTTTGCACCAGAAAGACCTGTCACCTAACAACTTAATAAAAAATGCTTAATTTAAAAAATATTTACAATATTTATATAGTACGCTTTCAAATTTTCAAATGTTTTACGTAGCAGTACTACTTAAGTAGGAAATTTGACTTTTTCATTTAACAAAGGTTTTAGGTGAAATATTCGCTCAGCACTTACAGCCCACTATTAAAGTGTAAATCATGTAATAATTTTCCTCTGAAGGGAAATCTAGTAACTATGAAGTGGTTGAAGTGGTCGATCCTTCCATGACTGAAAAGATATTTGGGCAATTCGACCATGCTACACAAAAGTGTCGTAAAGCTTTTAGTCGTAAAGGTTAAGGGATGTCCAGGTAAACATGGGACGCGCACTACCTGACATCAGGGTGTCGCTGTACTAACTAGGAGGCCGGGGAGCAAATAGACCCGGGAAGAGCCTAAAATTCTGACACACCCACCCTCAGCACCACAGCATTCCGCGTGGGTGTCAGTCCAGTGGGATTCAGCCCTCGCGGACTCGCCCACGGGCAGCGAGTCCCCGGCCTTGAAAGCCTACGCCCAGCAGGACGGCCCAACACCCGGGGTCTGCAGGCCTGGGCTCCAGACCCCTCCCCGCCAATAGGCGTCCCGGGAGGGCGGGGCCTGCGCGGGCTGCCAAGGCGGCCGGGTCTCGTACCTGTGTGGAGGTAATGAGGCTTCCCTGTCGCGCCGCGACACTCACGCGGCCGTGATGCCAGACTGCTCCTGCCCCTGCCAGGGCCATGCCAGCCACTGCCGCTGCCAAGGGACCTGGGCTCGGCACGACCCGCCTGCTGGCGGCAAGCCCGCGCCTCAGTCTTCCGCCCCACACCGCCAGCCGGGCGCTCGTCCCCGCAGCCGCCGCCATCTTTGCGGAAGTACTAGAGCGCAGCTCCTTGCCCTCCCCCCTGCCTGAGGGTGCCGAGCAGCCGGTTCTCGCGATATCTGGTGGCTCCCATCTCGCCTCCGCGCTGGGTGAAGAGGTGAGCAGTCTGCGGCAAAGTGCGATTCCTGAGCGAGTGGGGATGGGTGAGGTGGTGCGGTGTAAGAGAAGTGCAAGAACAACGTAGACAGGTCTCTTAAGATCTACGGAAGTCTGGATAGTGCATCTGTTGCTAGGCCGCATTGACTGCAGGTTTAGACCAACTAAGAAGAAAGGGAGCAAGGACCAAAGGTAGATAAGGAGAGCCAAGAAACTTCCATTAAGCAGTCAGATTTAAAAGACAAGTTTGTTTGAAGAACAGAAAGAAAGCAGTGATTATTTTTAATTAACCGTCTTGGCGCCTTTGATTTGCCCAAGGGGACTTGTGTCATTCTGTGTCTAAGGAGGAATCCAGGGTTGTAATGAAGTTTTTTTTTTTTTTTTTTTTTGAGACGGGGTCTCGCTTTGTAGTTCAGGCTGGCCCTCAGCTCACTATGTAGCCCAGGCAAGCCTCGAACTCAGCAATCCTCCTGCCTCTGCCTCCCGAGTGCTGGGATTACAGGCGTGAGCCACCTCGCCCGGCTCTAATGAAGTTTTTAATGGCTGTGAGGCAGGGTACAAGGGTTTGGCAAAACTGCCTAAGGAGGTGGGTGTGACCTGTTAATTGCAAAATCCCAAAACACCTGTGCGGAACAGTTTCCAGGTCCCTGCACATGCACTTCTTGCTCGAACTTCGCAGTTTGGGATCGAAGGGACTAGCCTGAGGTCAGCCTGTGGAGTGGGTGATACAAAGTCACCACTGACCTCTTTTCTCCCACGTTGTTTCACAGCAGTTCACCCTTGCTATAGAACTGACTTTTCCTACTGCTTGGCTCAACTCACTCTCCAGGGCATCTTTCTTTTCCTACTTTTGATGAATGTAAAACCTAGCTACCTTCTGTGCTTGTTCTGTCCAGTCTTTGTTTAGGACAGAAAGAACCTAGAAAACACTAGTAGAAGGAGGCTCCAGTTTACAACACTGGTAATGGTAGCTAGGGACTAAAAGCTGGCATTGCAGCATGCTTCTTTATGTTCTTGCTGTAGGGATGGGGATGTTTGCCTAGTGTTCCTGTGGAACAATATCTCTTAATCACTTTGGCCTCAGTTGTGGACTTCTTTCAGTGTACCTTCTTAGGCAGGAAATGGGCACAAAGTCACTGTGCAGGTTCGTGGGCCAGACTTCCAAGTTTGAATTATGTTCTATCAGCATGATCACTGTGATTGGGGGCAAGTTAATCTTTCCAAGTGTCAATTATTCTTATCCATTAACAACCGTTTCCTCAGTTTGGGATGAGGACAATAAATGGGGTAATTTCTGTGAAGTGACTAGAACAGATGCTTGGAACATGGTGGCCTCAAAACAGATGAAAAATTTTCTTTATCAAGATTTGGTCTAGCTTTTGCTTTATGGTCATAAATGAACTTGGTTTAATGTCGTGATTCTATACCACTGTCCTTTTTAACTTGAGATTTCCTATTTTTATATTAGTCTGATGCTGTGGACTTCTTGTTTTCACCTCTGCTAATCTTTGTAGGTTTTATCATATTTCCTGCTTATTCAGATTATTAACATTGAGTTTGTGTCTCCTCAGGTAATTATAGAATCTCTAAGATGTGTTTAGGCACTTGGTATGTCTTACCTTGTTGCTTATTCTTGGTTTAGAGAAACCATAATTTCTGTCTGTCTTCTTCAAACTATCTAATTCATGCCATTCCTTTACCCACTTAATAAAACTCAGTATTTATGGTCCCAATTCCCAAAGTGGTGCATATTTGTTTTTAGATCATTTGGCATATTTAAAAATATTTCATTTCTCTCACAGTTTGACTTTTTTTTTTTAGAAATGCACTTTATGGCCAGAGATTTAGCTTAGTGGTTCTAGTGCCTGCCTCGCAAGCTCAAGGTCCTGAGTTCAATCCTGGTAACCACATACAATGCTGGGCGTGGTGATTTAGCCCACCAGCCATCAATACCACACCCCACAGTGCCGGGTGTGGTGGCTCACGCCTGTCATACCAGCCCTCTGGGAGGCAGAGACAGGAGGATTGCTGAGTTCGAGGCTTGCTTGGGCTACATAGTGAGCTCAGGGCCAGCCTGAACTACAAAGTGAGACTCTGTCTCAAAAAAAAAAAAAATGCACTTTATGGCTGAGGTCAGCCTTCTCCCTAATAACGGTAAGGCACTCTCCCTCCTCAAAGCCACAGAAAAGCTTAAATAAACCCAAGCCTGCTCCTTTGAAACCTTCATTTCCAGATGGATGTCCCAGGAGCAGGAGTTGGAGGAAGTCCTGAAAGAGCTCTTCCTTGTGGTTCAGGCCTGTATGAGGGTAGCAGAAACTGCTGAAAATGGGTTCTCAGATATACCCAACTGCCCCTGAGGCACCCCTAGGTTTGGATGTAAGGGACCAGAAAAAGTATCCTGTGCCAGCAGGATACTGAGTTCTGAAGCCTAAGCCTAAGAGATGGGAAGGGAGGGCAGGATATCCTATTCAGGCAGACCAAATAACTGGGCCATGAAGAGCATAGATCCCCAGTAAATAGAGACAAAGGTGATACAGCAGAAAAACTGGCCTCAAAGAGCTTTATTTTCATAGGAAATATTAGGCCTGAATTTCAAAGTAATGCAACATAGTTTTAAACCATTGAATTGCATAAAGAGAAAGGGTTCTTGTGGGTCAAGTAGTAGATAAAGTATGCAGGAAAGGGGGAGATTTGATATGGATCTTGGTGGAGTTTGAGGGAGGCCCTCCAAAGCAAGAGGAAGGATAGGGCTGAGCATTTTGGAAGATGAGATGCAGTGCATGTTTACCAGGTATGGAGCAGAAGGGATGATTTGGGGCTGGCCTGAAATGTCTTGATAACCATGTGATTTCCTTAATACTTATAGTCATGTACCACTCAAAAATGAGACATTGTGCTGGGCATGGTGGTGCACATCTACAATCCCAGAACTCTGAGGAACTGAGGCAGAAGGATCACAAGTTCAAACTCAGTCTGCTGCAAAACAAAAACCCTCCCTGACACAAATAATAAACCTCCATAAAAATAAAAGAAATGGCTGGGGATGTACTCAATGTAGAGGCTCTGGATTTGATTCCTAGTACTATTGTGGAGGAATATTCAGAAAAATGCATTGTTAGGCAGTTTTGTTGTGTGGAGAGAATACAGTCTCTTATTCCTAGGGTCATGATGGCAAAAGTGTCATTTTCTCCTGGGCTGGATTTAATCTCATGATGTGATAAACATTGAAATGTCTGTGGCTTCTGACAGCATAAGCTGGGACATACTGTTTACAGTAACTTTTTTTGTTTTTTTGAGACAAGGTCTCACTTTGTAGTTCAGGCTGGCCCTGACCTCACTATGTGGCCCAGGCAAGTCTTGAACTCAGCAATCCTCCTGTCTCTGCCTCCTGAGTGCTGGCACGACAGGCATGAACCACCACGCCTGGCACTGTGGTATGTGGTATTGACTGCTGGTGGGCATGAGTCACCATGCTCAGCATTGTATGTAGTTACTGGGATCGAACTCAGGACCTTGTGCTTGCGAGGCAGGCACCAGACCAACTGAGCTAAATCTCTGGCCCAATTTACAGTAACTTTTAAAAATGTAAGTAGTAGGAGTACTGTAAAATAACAATTGATAGTATAATGCAGTAAATACATAAGCCAGTAACATGGTTATTTGTCATCATTATCAAATATTACAATTGTATATAATGTGTGTATATAATGCATGTATATAAAGTATACATATGTGTATGTATATAATTATATATAATGTATGTATATAAATTATGTGCCATACTTTTAGATATGCAGTGGTGGGGTTTTTTATATTGGCATCAATGCAAATGTGTGTAATTTGTTGCAGGACAACAAAAGTTGGCTGTGGTAGCACCAGGAGACAGGAATTTTTTTTTATCTCGGTTACAATCTTATAGCGCCGCTATTGACTATGCAGCCCATTGTTGACCAAAATGTCCTATGTAGCACATGGTTGCCCTGGGCGAACAGTTGTCAACCTTCTTGACCCTTTGTACATCTGTTCTTGGATCCATGGCCTTGACTCTTTTCCTGCACTTCCACCCACTTTGTGACTGATCTCCTCATTTACACTCAGACTCTTGGACCCATAGCTGTCTTCTGCCTGCCAGACTTTCTTTTGGCCTTTCCCACCCACAAACCATGGGTTTGTCTATATCTTCATCCTTCCTCTTGATAACTAGTACTTTAATTTCCTGTAGAGTGCTGGTCATAAGCAACAGAGATTAACTACTTCTTTCTAAAGACAATACTGTATTTTAAAAGAAGTTATGAGCTCAAACACATCTTTGATTTTACTATGTGTGGGAAAGAATAATAGAAATTGTGGTCTAATTTTGAAAGACTTTACTGTTATAGATGAGTGTGCATTAAGATTGATTGTGTTGGGCCGGAGGGTTAGCTCAGTGGTTCCGGTGCCTGCCGCGCAAGAGTAAGGACCTGAGTTCGATCCCTGGTAACCACATATAATGCTGGGCGTGGAGACACGCCCACCAACAATCAACACCGCATACCACAATGCCGGACGTGGTGGCTCACGCCTGTAATCCCAGCACTTGGGAGGCAGAGACAAGAGGATTGCTGAGTTCGCGGCGGCTTGCCTGGGCACCATAGCGAGCTCAGGGCCAGCCTGAACTACAACGCGAGACCCTGTCTCAAAAAGCAAAAAAAAAAAAAAAAAAAAAAAAAAAAAAAAAAAAAAAAAGGATTGTGTGTTTGGTGGAGAAAAAATGGGGGCATCTTAAGTGATAAAGAGTTTTGATTCAGTCCTATACCAATGACAAGTGAATGGGCATTATAAAGAATGATTGCTTGGAATAGACCCAGGTTGGATTATATTTATGGTGGAAAATTGTGTAGCAGAGGTATAATCACTCTCAGAGGTCCTAGCTGAGCCAAAATAATTGCTAACTACTGTATGTCTTTCTGTGCAGTTTGAGGCTGTGGGTAATCATACCAATTGATACTAGAATGTGTAGAAATAGGTCAAGATGAGATCTCTGACAGTGAGACAGTACTGCGCAGAGCAGCCTTTTCTGCATCTTTCAGATCCTCCTCTGGTTCTCATTTCCTTCCTATTTACACTCTTCTTACTTTGCACTGTGATGATGGCAAGCATCTCTTAACACATGCCTTTGTTTCTCCAAAGCACTCCTTAGGTTGATGTCAGGTCAATCTTCCTAAAACACTTCTTTCACTATACATCCATTAGCTGTGTGGTTTAACCGAGACATCTATCTCCTTGTCAAAAAAATGAGGAGATTGGTTTCAGTTTGTTTTTCCAGTTCCAAAATTCTTATTCCTTGCCACTTGGAGGTGGCTTTTCCGTTTTTCATTTGACAAACTATACTGAGTAACAAATCTGTGTCAGACATGGTACCATGCCTCACAGATGTAAAGAGAAAAAGACTGCACTATCCTTGAGATGCCCAGGCCAGGGCTGTGGTCTCCCACATGGGATAGTGCTCCCACTGCTTAAAGCTTGTAAAATATGTAGTCTCTGTTTCTATATGTTTCATTCTTAAATCTCCACATTTACAACTAAACCTTTAAAAATACATAGTAAAATCTTTAAACTTGGTATAAAAATGGAATAACTCTCACAGTATTTAAATTTTATCGTTAAAGGTATAGTGAATATTTTGCTTTCTCTAAAAATGTTAATGCTGGGATGGGGATTTAGCTCAGTGGTTCCAGCATCTGCTTGGCAAGCATAAGGGCCAAATTCGATCCTGGTACCACACACCACAATGCCAGGTGTGGTGGCCCACGCCTGTAATCCCAGCACTCAGGAGGCAGGAGCAGGAGGATTGAGTTAATGCTCTTTTAGTATCATCAATTGTTCGATTGATTTGGAAAATCTTGATTTAAGTTTTCTGAGTTAGATATGCAAAGACATTGTTATGAAGGATTGTTATAACACAAGGTGGGACCCTAAAAATCATATTAGCCCAAATAGCAAGAGTGACTATATTATTAGCTGACTTTATATCATCATGCTGTATGTTTTTCAGGTTTTTATTATGAAAAATTCTTTTTAAAAACATTGTAAAAATTGATTTTATTGGTACATTTTATACATACATTATGATCACATCCAACATTGATAATTTGTACCTGTACATACATATATTGATCTCTTTTTTCCTATTCCTCTGCCCTCTCTATAACACTTCTATATACATAAGCTTTGTTTCCTTTTATTACCATCAAATTTTTTCTTTACTTAAGCATAATTAAAATTAGAGAGACTTGCCAGGCGTGGTGGCTCACGCCTGTAATCCCAGCACTCGGGAGGCAGAGGCAGGAGCATTGCTGAGTTCCAGGCTTGCCTGGGCTACATAGTGAGCCCAGAGCCAGCCTGAACTACAAAGGGAGACCCTGTCTCAAAAAAAAAAATTAGAGAGACTAAAATGTTGAATATCTATGTACTACACATCTAAGCTCATTGCCTAAATAACTAGCTCAATTTCATTTCATCCATATCTACTCTTTTTCCCTCATCCAGGTGAAGCTGAAGCAACTTTCAGACTATATATTTCATTGTGCATTTTTTAAAAATGGAGATTCAAGAAAGTCAGGTACTAATTTTTTATGTTTGTAATGTTTTCTTTTTTTTTTTCTTTTGAGACAGAGTCTCACTATGTAGTTTAGGCTGACTTGAACTCACTATGTAGCCTGGGCTGGGCTCAAACTCATGGTGATCCTCCTGCCTCAGACTCCTGAGTGCTAGGATTATATGTGTGTGCCACCACACCCACCACTAGTTTTTCTTAATATTACTTGTAGTGGACAAATAAAATTTCACTTAGAAAAGGAAAGGTTGTACAAATTGCATAAAATGCCACAATGGTGGGGGACACTAAAATAATGGGAAGATGATTTAAAAGTCCATCGCACAAGTGTTGTATAACACTTCCACATCTCAGGGAGGGGGTATGTGTCAATGCAGTCCTCTTACAAAGATGAGAGTGACTGCCGAAAGTTGGGAGTTGTAAGAAAAATTTTCTCTGAAAACACACTTATAAATGAGATTATGCTGGGACAAGCTGATTGTTTCTCAAGCCATTTAGAAGATTTCCAAAATTCTGCATAGCCCACCAAACAAAAAAATTTATTAAGGACAGAAACTAAGAGAATGTAACAAACTGTTCCCTGGTCCCAAGATGTCAGTGGGAAATTTCAAGGCCATGGTATGGATTTATGTACATCAAGACATCCAGAATATCACAGGCCATCCATAACTGTGAAAAGACCAAATCATTGAGGTGGTGAGAAAACTTTGATATTTTCTATTGTTTCTTAAAAAGGAAATTTAAAAGCCTCAATTTCATTATTCATCCATTCCTCCAATCACACCCACTGTCTCTAGGCTTCCATGCTGTGTGACCATGTGATAGCAGTACCTGCATCCAGTGGGAACTTGTCTGACCAATGCAGGACACTGGCATTTGGCATCAGATTATTAGTTTTCATAGAAGTTTCTCTTTCTAATTCACAGGTTGTCCTAAGGTTTCTGTGTTTCGAAACCTGGAAAACCACACTGAGGTGTTCATTACTCACTGGTCCTCACAGAGATAACAATAATCATTGTTATTGGTGGTGAGAGTGGGTGGAGCTTTGGCAAGGGAGATGGGACTAAGTGTGACACATGGTTTCTCCACTAACTCCCAGCACAGGTCTGTACATGTCTTCAAACAGACTGGGGGGTGTTGGTGTTCACTGCTACTTGGTTGGTTTGTAGGGCAGTGACATAGACAGCACTGTTTCAGTCGGACTCATCACTTCTTCCAGCTGTAACCACAAAGCTCCCTTCCGGTTATGAGGTCTTTAGCTCCAACCTTGGATGTTGAGGAGTGGGATAAAGGGCTTCAGAGAGGGGTCTGGAGGTATCAGCCAGGACATTGTTGACAGAGATAATGAGGAGCTTGGAAATTCCAATATGGCAAAGAAAGGTCACTAAGTACTTCCTTTAAGAGGTGAGACTTCTCAATAAGGAAAGAAAGAGAAGTTCTAAGAAAGGATCATCTGAAGTCTTCCATCAGACTAAAGGTAGCAGTATGTGAGGGGAGCTTGGAGGACATGCAGGGAGAAACACAGGAGCTCAGAAATGGGGGAGCCATGGAAATCACATAGAGAAAAAATCTGAAGGAGAAACTTACTAGGCCACATCCATGATCAGTAGGGTTTAGAAGGGGAAGCTGGGCTCCCCCAGCTATTGCCACCCCTTACATCTCAGGTCTTCTGAACGCACCGTCTTGGGAGAGGATCTCACACCTTCAGGGAGGGAGACAGCACCATAGCAGTGCTCGGGCTCCTCACCTTTCTACACTTTTTCTAGCAGGAAGAGGAAGCCAACAAATGAGATATTGGCAGATCAAGACGCCAGAGAAACTGGCAAGTGGGAACCAAGAAAACATGAGCAGGTGCCAGGGAAAGCTGCAAGGTCCTCTTGAGTGCTGTGCTGAAACTTGAGTGCTGTGGAAGCCAGTGCTTGGGGGAGTTGCAGCAGATTTGAACAGTGAGACCTGAGGATAAAGTAGTTTGAGTGGCCCCAAAGTAGACATTCACCAACTGTTCTTCCAAATACCAGGAGCACTAAGTCTGTGGGGTATGCTGCCCACTGCCCACTGCCCACTGCTATGGGTCAGCACCCACTGTGAGCCCTAAGGCATCACTGAGTTTGTGGGATGGACAGTGACAAAGAGCAGAGGGGGTGACACTGGGGAAGGACCACAGGACAGAGGCCTAAACAGAGAGCATGCTGCTGCGAGCTTATCGGGACCCTCAGAGAAAGTGTACAGAAGCAGTTGTAGGGTCTATTTTGTTTCAATTTTTATTTTTTATTGTTACACATTTGCAGTGTAGAGTGATTTCATTCTTCATTGTGGAGTTGGTAAATGTATATAACACATCTTAAATATTTTTTATCCTCTTCCCTCTACATTGCTTCATTCCTTTTGTTTTTCCTTATTATCTATCTTTTATGGAATTATATTTGGGGTTCTCTCATATAAGAGAAATCTTGTGATACTTAAGCTTGTGTGTCCGACTTATTTGACTTAATATTACAGTATCAAGGGCCGGAGGGTTAGCTCAGTGGTTCCGGCGCCTGCCTCGCAACCGCAAGGTCCTGAGTTCGATCCCCGGTAACCACATATAATGCTGGGCGTGGAGACACGCCCACCAACAATCAACACTGCATACCACAATGCCGGACGTGGTGGTTCACGCCTGTAATCCCAGCACTCAGGAGGCAGAGACGGGAGGATTGCTGAGTTCGCGACGGCTTGCCTGGACACCATAGTGAGCTCAGGGCCAGCCTGAACTACAAAGCGAGACCCTGTCTCAAAAAAAAAAAAAAATTACAGTATCAAGATACATCTAGTTTTTACAAAAAGCTCAAATGTAGCCAGGCGTGGTGGCTCACGCCTGTAATCCCAGCACTCGGGAGGCAGAGGCAGTAGGATTGCTGAGTTCAAGGCTTGTCTGGGCTACATAGTGAGCTCAGGGCCAGCCTGAACTACAAAGCAAGACCCTGTCTCAAAAAAAAAAAAAAAAAAAAAAAAAAAGCTCAAATGTATTTTTCTTATGGCAGAGTAGGACTCTATTATGTGTAAATACAGTAAGTTCCCAATTTATGAAGGAATTCTGTTCCCGGAGAATTATTCAGAAGTCACATTTGTTTCTAAGCCAACAAAGTGAGTCTTATACAGTACATCTGAAAGTTTGAGCTCAAATGTTTATAACTCAGAACATATTGTATTAGATTTTCTTTCTCTTTCCCTCTGGTGATGGACATAAAGGCCATTTCCTATCTATTATGAGTTGTGCTGCTACAAACATGGATATGCACATTGTACTATGATGACTTTTCAGGAAGGTATAGAGAAAAGGAATAGCTAGGTTGAAAGGGATTTTTAGTTTTTGTGTTTTTTTTTTGAGACAGGGTCTCGCTTTGTAGTTCAGGCTGGCCCTGAGCTCACTATGTAGTCCAGGCAAGCCTCGAACTCAGCAATCCTCCTGTCTCTGCCTCCTGAGTGCTAGGATTACAGGCGTGAGCCACCACACCTGGCTAGTTTTAGTTTTTTGAGGAATCTCCATACAGATTTCCCTAATGGTTATACTAATTGACATTCTCATCACCAGCATGAAAGAGCTCCTGTTTCTTCACCAGCATTTGCTATTACTTGATTTTATCATGATGACCAATCTTTTTGGTGTGTTTTGGAATCTCAGGGTGGTTGTAATTTGCATTTCTTTAATGGTCAGAGATGTTGAACATTTTTTCATGATTTAATGGTCATATATACTTTAAAAATTTGAATTTTGAATCTCTCTCTCTTTTTTTTTGAGACAGGGTCTCTTGCTTTATTAGCTCAGGCTGACCGTGAGCTCATTATGTTGCCCAGGCAAGCCTCAAACTCAGCAATCCTCCTGCCCCTGGCTTCCAAGTGCTGGGATTACAGGTGTGAGCCACCATGCCTGGCACAAAAATTTGAATCTTTATTGGTAATTTATATATACACATCATGATCGCACACAATATTGAGAATTTGTACCAGTATATGATACAATTTAATTCTCATTTTTCCCATTCCCCCACCCGACCTACAACCCTCCACCCCTATATACATAAGCTTTGTTTTCCTTTTTTTATTACCTTATTTTTCTTCCCCTTGTTGTTTACCTAGACACTCCATTTCCCTTTGAATATTTTCTATTTCACAATATCTACCATATATTCTAGAGCTCATTTACATCTTCAGTTTCTCATACCAGAGAAAAGATACAGTATTTATAAATCTGTGACCTATTAATTTCACTTATGAGTATGTCCTGAAGCTAATTCCATTTGAATAGAAATGACTCACACTTAACTTTCTTTATGGCAGAGTAATACTCCATTTTATACTTCTTTTGAGAAGTATCTATTAATTTCAGCTTCTTGCTTTTTGATTAATCCTTTTATTTTAGAGGTCTAATTTTTTGCATTCCTTATATATATATATATATATATATATTTTAATTGAATTCTTTATTGGTACAATTTATATACATCTCAAAATCACATATAACATTGGGAAATTTGTACCAGTATATGCCACAAGTTAATTCTCATTTTTACCCATATCCCTACCCACTCCCCCCTCCTCCCCCCTTTATACATGCTCTTTTATTTTCTTTCTGTATCATATTTATTCCTTCCCCTCATCA
>PVIC010035935.1:0-18883 GCA_004025085.1 Thryonomys swinderianus
CACACACACACACACCCCACAAGCCACACAGGAAATTTAAACATAAATTGAATTTACAAGAACAAAGTAGGGGACCAGGGGCATAAAAGTAAAGTTTTGACTGGGGGTTGAGCTGAGTTAGCACACCAAGGGCCCGGGTTCAATCCCCAGCACCAAAAAGTAAAAGAAAACAATGGGAAGCGTGGAGGGTCTTCAGATTCAGCTTGGCACAAGGTGCAGGTAAAGAACTCTCCACAGATCCTTCTGTCTAGCACAACATTTTGGCAGCATTTTGGGGTGAGACGTGGAAGGATGACATGAAGACCCAGTCCCTGCTCGGTGCGCTCTGAGCATCCCTGACACTGTCGCTGAGGGACAGGGAGGCTGAGGTGGGGAGCGCTCACCTGGCGCCCAGACGGTGGGCTCCCTCCCCGAGACCCTGCCTGCTCCTCCTCCTCTTCATCAGGGAAGGAGGAGCGGTGGCCAGGGTGCTGGCCGCCTCTCGCGTCTAGTTAGCACCGGCTTTGCTTCCTGATCTGCAGGAGGGAGAGGAGCGAGGGGAGACTCGGCCAAGGGAGGAGCCCACTGCCTCGGGAGCACCAAGTTCTGCCGAGGGTACTCGCGTTTCTCTCCATGGACTAATTAAAACGTTTATTTTATAACTGTTATACTAAGCTGCGTCCATTTAAGCATACAGTTTGATGTTAGATTGTGGCATTCATTAGACTGTCAGTTACCGGCTCTTTTACAGGATAAATTGTTGCGCACACATGCCTCCCTTGTCCTTGTGGGCCTCTGAATCCATTCATTGACAACTGGCTCATGAAAAAGTAAAAAAGGTCAGAATGGCTTGGGTGGTGGGAGAGGGATCCCCTTGGTTAATAATCTCTGGGTTGGGCCTCTCGGCTGTTCCTCCTGGACAGACCCACCCTCACTGGCTCCAGGGCCCAACCAAGCTAATTAGTGAGCTGGGGCCGGCAGTAATTGCAGCTGGGCCAGTGATCAGCAGCCAGAGACACCGTGATCTGTGAGGGGCCAGGAGAAGGGAGTTTTTATTTATTTTTGTTTTGTTTTTGAGACAGGGTCTTGCTTTGTAGTTCAGGCTGGCCCTGAGCTCACTTTGGAGCCCAGGCAAGCCTGGAACTCAGTAATCCTCCTGCCTCTGCCTCCCGAGTGCTGAGATTACAGGCGTGAGCCATCACGCCTGGCACTGTAGTATGTGGTACTAATTACTGGTGGGCGTGAGTCTCCACACCTGGTATTGTTGTATGTGGTTATTGGGGATCGAACCAGGGAACATGCATTTGCTAGGTAGGCTCAGGAACCACTGAGCTAAATCTCTGGCCCAAAAGGGAGTTTTTAAACTTTTAGGTCTTTTCAGACTTTTATGCCTCAATGTCTTCGTGTGAAGTATTCGAAGACCTGGAGGAGTGTGGGGTGTGGGATGTGGGTGCTGGTGGGGTCTCTATTTAGGTGAAAATGAAGCACTCAGCCCACCTTTCAAACACGGAAAGGCCTTATAAAGCCTTAACCCCGCTGAGCACTGGTCCACTTGCAGGCCGACTGTTCGACTCTTCCACTGCTCGGCTTTGCTCTCAACACTGATCTATGGAAATAGAAACCCTTTTGTTAGGTAAATTTAGGAATGCAAATAAATATTCAAGAAAAAGAAGCAATTAAATCTTTAACTCACATTACTGGTCATTCAAGTAATAGGAGCCATCAAGGGGAAAAAGCTAGATGGGGTCATAAATGCCATTTTTTACGAGTGGTGATATATTCTCTAGTACAACACTACAGGGTTGGCAGTGAGTGTGTCACTCGGACAAGACTTGGGTTCGATCCCGAGGACTGCACGCCTGTGTGAGCATACACGCACAGGTGCACACACACACACACACACACACACACACAGCACTGCATGAACCATAGAACTGTACCGTTGATCGATTTGACTGGAAGCAGGTAAATGAATTCAGTGAAACTTAAATAATTAATTCCATTATTTATTTTTTGCAGTATTAGGGATTGAACTCAAGGAATTCTTACTGAGCTACATTCCAGCCTTTCTGTTTTTGTTTTGTTTTGTTTTATTTTTTATTTCAAGACAGGGTCACTAATTTGCTTAATTGCCCAGGATGACCTCAAACTTGGCATTGTCCTGCCTCAGCCCCACAGAATTCTGGGTTTCAGATGGACAACACCACACTGGGTTTACTTTGTTTTGAGTCCATTTTGTGGCCTCAAACTGCCCAGGCTAGCCTTGGATTTACAATACACAGGCTTTAGATTTCTGAGTCCTGGGATTGCAAGTGTGCGCTGCAGGCCTGGCTGGAAATTCCTCACCCTCAGCAGGCCCGCCACTGGCTGCAGGCAGGTTTTGTTATTCCTGGCTTCACTTCCTGCCGAGCCAAGGTCAACAGGCTTTGGTCGCATCCCCTGCTCCGGCAGCAAACTGTGACCTTGGGCAGCCACATAACCTCACAGCTTTAGTTGCTCCCTGGAGGTGGGAGTCACGGATGTGATACTGCATCGGAGAGAAGCCCTGTGTGGTGGAGGAACGAGGGGGTTGCCCCGCCCCACGCTTCGTGTCCCGTTGGCGCTCCGCAGAGGCCAGAGGCTCAGCATTCTTTCCAGCCTGTGCCTCAGTTGCCGTGAAATGACACTGAACATGCCCGAGCCTGCCCAGGCCGGGGCCCTCGCTCACCGCGCACCTGTGCGGATAGGTCCACGCGGCCAGGCCGCCCGGGAGCCAGGCTGCCTGCCTTGTGTCCCGGCACTCGCTCAGGGAGCCACGGCCGGGCTGGCCAGGCCCTCGGCCTCCTCCTTCCTGTCCCCGTGTCCAGTGGCAAAAGATCCCTCCCTCTGACATGGAATTATCACTGCCTCACTCAGGGCCTGGAGACTTGCCCCAAAGCACGTCTGGACCCAGCGTGACCCCCCACACCCCTCATTTAAGGGTTTGTACCCTCTTTCCACACCCAGCCTCATCCTCCAGAAAGAACCTGACTGGAGGTTTCAGAGTGAGTGGGCCTCAGCCCTCTGGTGGGCCTTTGAGGCGCTTACTGACAGCACCTCCTTCCGCGGGAAAACTGGGGCCCGGAGCTCTGCGTGCCCCCCACCCCCACCCCGTGAGACTGTCTGATCTGTGCCATAGGCTGGAAAGCTCTGGTCCTCAATCCTCTGCCTAAACCGGTTCAGTTGCAAATGGAGCCCAGCCCTCCACGTGGAACTGGACAACGCTGGGTTAACTGTGTTACCGAGTGACCGCGGGTTCACTAATTGTGCTCTTGTAAAATGTACCTGAGTAGCCTCAACAGCTTCTGGAATCTCTCCCAAAGATGCAAAAACATCTACTCATGTATCTGGGGTCTCGAGATTAACAAGATCACTTGCTGAGCTGCCAGCATGATTAAAAGTTGTTTTTTGCTCCTTTCTTCATGTTAAAGAGTTATCTGTGCTGGTGTCTTTTATTTTTTGTTTGTTTTTGTTTTTGTTTTTGAGACAGGGTCTCACTTTGTAGTTCAGGCTGGCTCTGAGCTCACCATGTAGCCCAGGCAAGCCTCGAACTCAGCAATCCGCCTATCTCTGCCTCCCGAGTGCTGGGATTACAGGCGTGAGCCACCTCGCCCGGCTTGGTGTCTTTTATTTTTATCTTTTGGCGGTACTGAGGATCGGACTCAGGCCCTTGTGTGTCCAAGGTTGGCATAGTACCACTTGAGCTAAATTTCCAGCCCTTCTGGTATCTTCACTGTTTCCTGTTTCACGTGGATGAGACAATAGCTGGATGGATGGATGGATGGATGGATGGATGGATGGATAGATGGATGGATGCATGTAGTTTTAGATTTTTTTTTTTAGACACAGGATCTCACTATATAGTTCAGATTGGCCTTTAACTCACTATGTAGTCTAGCCTGGACTCTAACTAATAGTGATCCTCCTGCCTCAACCTCCTCAATACTAGAATTACAGGGTCATACCGCTATTCTTGCCTTAAAACTTGTTGGCTGGGTGTGGTGGGTCACACTTACAATCCCAGCACTCAGGAGGCAGAGGCAAGAGGATTGCTGTGAGTTCAAAGTTAGCCAGGGTTACATAGTGAGTTCGGAGCCAGTCTGCACTGTAAAGCAAAGCAAACCAAAACAAAACAAAAAACCTGTTGGCTTCCCAGAGTGGTGGTACATGCTTGTGATCCCAGCAATGGGGAGGAGGATCATTATGAATTTGAGGTTAGTCTGAGCTACACAATGAGTTTAAGGCCAGCCTGAACAAACAAACAACAAATAAACAAACAAAAACCTTGTTGGTCTGAGAACAAATTGTACAGTTTTGAAAGAAATTTTTTATTTTTAATTTATTTTATTTTTGAGACAGGGGCTGGCTTTGTAGTTCAGGCTGGCTCTGAGCTCACTATGCAGCCCAGGCAAACCTAGGCCTGGTTTGGTCCCCATCAACAGCCCCCACAGAATCAAAAAATGGGCAAAGGGTCTGGGTAATATTTGGGAGACCACTTCTCGCATGAAGCCAATGTAATTCCTACATGCGGGGTCTGATACGGGGTGCAGAAGCAGGAGCTCTGGGAGTTAACTTCCCATCAGGGTCAGAGAGCAGCAGTAACTATCACTCCATGGCCGTGGGGTGTGGGGCAGAACCTGGCGCGTATTAATGACATTGATTAGAGTTCTTCTACCGTGAAATCATTACCCGAAGAGCTCCAGGTTGGCGTGCTGGGTTTTTCTTATACATATGTTATTTTTGAAAAAAAGAATCTCAGAGATTTTGAATGCACACATGTGGGGCAGTTAGGACATCAAAGCATAAATAATATATACTGAGTATTTCAGGATTTATATTTTCTTTCAAGTAGGCTAGAATGGTCTGTTAAAATCTTCCTGTTTTATTGACAAATAGTGACGATACAGTGTTATCTTCATTTTTAATTTATTTGCTTGTTTATTTGAGAGCTTCAGCGCTGTGGACAGCTGGGGCCTCACACTTGCTAGGCGGAGGAGCTGCTCCAGGACCTGCTCATCCGTGTTCATGTGAGTGCATGTGTCCTGGGTTACTGGGTCTCAAGCCCAGAGTCAGTGCCCTACACCGAGCCCTTCCTAGTTCCCACTGTAAGATCAGGTCTTGCTGAATTGGCCTGGAAATTTTGCCTGGCCTGCTTTGTAACCTATTCTGCTCTAGTCTCTGCCGGTTCATCTTCTCTGGAGACACTTTAACTCTTGCCCACGTGACTGGGTCCAAACATGTGAAGCCTCAGGTTCTCAATATAGATTTTTTTTTTCTTTTGAGACAGGGTCTCGCTTTGTAGTTCAGGCTGGCCCTGAGCTCACTATGTAGCTCAGGCAAGCCTCGAACTCAGCAATCCTCCTGTCTCTGCCTCCCGAGTGCTGGGATTACAGGCATGAGCCACCACGCCCTGCACTGTGGTAAGTGGTATTGATTGCTGGTAGGCATGAGTCTCCACACCCAGCATTGTATGTGGTTACCAGGGATGGAACTCAGGACCTTGCGTTTGCGAGTCAGGTGCCGGAACCACTGAGCTAACACTCCGGCCCACCCTTTCATCTATTTCTTGACTCTCAGAGAACAAAATGTATTGTCTGGTTTTCCAAACCAAATGATCACACCAGAGAGCTTTTAAATTTTATCATATATTCATATGTATAGATGTTTTGGGGGGGAGTTGAGAGAGGGTCTCACTGTACAGTTCAGGCTGATCTTTTTTTTTTTTGAGACAGGGTCTTGCTTTGTAGTTCGGGCTGGCTCTGGGCTCACTATGTAGTCTAGGCAAGCTTTGAACTCAGCAATCCTCCTGCCTCTGCCTCCCGAGTGCTGGGATGACAGGCGTGAGCCACCATGCCCGGCACTGTGGTATATGGTATTGATTGCTGGTGGGCGTGAGTCTCCACGCCCAGCATTATATGTGGTTTCCGGGGATCGAACTCAGGACCTTGCGCTTGCGAGGCAGGCACCGGAACCACTGAGCTAACCCTCCGGCCCACAGTTCAGGGCTGATCTTGAAGGCACTATGTAGCCCAGGCTGGCCCTGAAGTTGCCATTAAAGGTGTGTGCCACTGTGCCCAGCTGGACCACCCTGCTGTTCCCTGGCCCAGCACTGTGCATTGGACCAGGGCTTTTGCACTGAGCTACATCCTCAGGGAGTTTCTATTTATTTTTAGATAAGGTCTCATTAAATCCCTGTGTTAAGCAGGCTGGGGTCAGACTTGGAATCCTGCGGCCTCAAGTTCCCTGTGTGCTGGATTACTGCGCCTAACTCCGTCTTGTCTTCTTTATATTGAAAATTTCCAATAAAAATATTCGTTACAGCGAAGGACTTGGTAGACATCTCACTTACTGCTCTGTCACTGCAAACAAGAGATGACGCTCAGCCCCGGGTCCAGCCAGGCTGCGCCCCTAGAACTCCCCGTCAGTCCCTGCCCTCGCAGGCAGTCCCGGATCGCGGGTGGTTGTCAGGCTGAAAATGGTAAATGGCCCTTCAGCCTCTGCTGAGGAACATTAGCTATTCAATTAATGACCCATAAAATGATTTAAGTAAATGACAAGACTGCAATTTCTTCTTCCAAAGGAGAAAGATGATACTGTCTAATTTACCAAACTTCAAGCTTTTAAAAGGCTTTAGGAAATGTAAAATATCACTTGCATGGGATTAGAGAAGCCACAAGAGGAAACCAGAAGCTGAAAGGTCAAAGAAAAATACAACGTAGATTAGAAGAGAAAACCCCAGCTGCCCAGGCGTATTTATGGGCTCGTCTCCTCGCTGTACCGTGTGGATGGATCATTCATTAACCAGGCAGTGTTGTTGTGGAATGAGGGGAAACACTATTCTGTACTTGAATACCTGGGGAGAGAAAAGCACTGTGAGCTCATGTGGAATCTGCACATATACTTTTTTTTTTTCTTCGAGACAGGTCTCGCTTTGCAGTTCAGGCTGGTTCTGAGCTCACTATGTAGCCTGGACCATCCTCAAACTCAGCAATCCTCCTGCCTCTGCCTCATGAGTGCTGGGATTACAGGCGTGAGCCACCACGTCCCGCTATACTTTTTTATGTACTTGAGATGGGGTCTTGCTACATAGTTTAGACTGGGCTTGCACTTGTTGTATAGCCCATGCTGGCTTTGAACTCTTGATCCTCCTGTCAGCCTGCTGAGAACTAGGATTACAGGTGTCTGACTTAGAAATTTTCCGATTTTTTTTTTTTAGTATGGGGATTGAACTCAGGACCTTGTGATTGCAAGCAGGTACAGTGCCGCTGAGCTACATCCCCAGCCTTTCCCAACATGATTGTGAACTTTATCAACACCTGAAGATGTCCTTTAGGTGTTTTGTTTGTTTGTTTGTTTTGTTTTTTTACAGAATCTCACTATGTAGGGCTGGCCTTGAATTCATGGTGATCCTCCTGTTTCAGCCTCCTGAGTGCTGGGATTGCAGGTGTGTGTTACCACGCCCAGCAAGATGTTCTCTAAATTTGAGAGTAACATTAGAAATGAATTGAAAATAGCTGTGCTGCACAACGGAGTGAGGCCTCAGTTTCCTGGAACTGCTGTGTGAACATGAGTTTTGTGCTCCACGGTCCCTCCAACCTGACTTCCCTATTCCACCCTGACTCCTCACCAGGTGACCCTTGTGGGTTGCGTCTCCACACTCAGAATCTCATGGGTGCTCAGGCTCTGTTTTGGTTCTTTCTCTGCAGCCCCCAGTGACCTGACCAGTCCTAAACTGGATCTTAGCCAGGAGGGGTGGCGCTTGCATGTACTGTCACCACCTGGAGGCTGAGGCAGAAGGATTGCCAGGAGTTTGAGACCAATTTGGGCTACACAGTGAGTTCAAGAACAGCCTGAACTGCATAACAAGACCCTGCCTCAAAAAATCAAAACAACGACTATAACAAACCTAAACAGAAAACGCTGGGTCTCAGCGTAGTTGGTGTGTCCTGGACACCCGTGGTTTGCTGGCCTCCGAAGGCCCCTGCCTCTTCCGGGAGGGTCACCTTCCGCTGCGCTGCCCAGAACCTCTCTCACTCTTGTTCAGGGGTGCTGGGAGCCGGGGGATGGTTTGGGAGGTGGGGGTACCTTCAGTATCCTGACTCTAGCAGAGCAGCTTCTAATTTGGGTTGCCCTGGAAAAATCCTCCCCAAATTGGAGCTGTGTGGGGTGGAGCCATCCATGCGTCCATGCATCCACCCACCCACCCATCCATTCAGTTACTCCTTTTGTTTCAGTCTCTTTGTTTTTGCCAAAGCGAAAATAAATTGGACAGATGGTAGAACTGAGCGGTGTGGGGCTTGCCTGCATGTGCGATAGTGCTGGGTGGGTCCCTAGCCCTGCAACAACAAGCAGACAGACAAACAGACACTTGATATCATCATTTTCCTGCTCAAATTCATCCCAACATTCCCATGCAACAAAGTCTAAGTCTTTCTGGATGTGCTGAAGCACAGGCCTAAAATTATAACACTTTGGGAGACTGAGGCAGGAAAACAGCAGGTGTGAGTTCGGCCCAGTCAACTTAGTGACTGAGCAAGACTTTGCCTCAAGAAAGTTAAATAAATAAGAAAAGAAAGAAAAAAACAGTAAAAGTAAATTGTTTCAAGGTGGTACACACTACTAAAAAGGAGTTCACAGTGTGGGTGTGCGGTGGTGGACTGTGCTTTTCATCAGGCCCCTACCGTGCACCTCCGGGCCCTAAGACTCCACACCCTGACCACCGAGCGCCCCAGGGCCTTTGCACACCCCACTCCCTTTGCTACTGCTTTCCGCCCTACTCAAGCTCTGGGGGTTGGTGTTCGGCTTCCGGCCTCTCCCGGAAGTCTGGGGTGCTGCAGGGAGAGGCTTTGACCCCGTCTGGCCGCTCTGGTCTGATCTCAGCACGACCATGCGCGTTTGGACTTCCTTTTCATTTCAACAAAGAGGTGATGATTTTCCGAGGTGACATCTAATCATTATCTCCTAGTTGGATTGGAAAATAGATCTCTCCTCTAGCTTCTGCACCAGACCATTCATCGCGCTGCTGTCTCGGGACTGCAGTCAGTGTAGGCCTGATAGCTCGGCGTGGGGAGGGGCCAGGCCTCTGGGCCAGCCCTGCTGCTCTGGGCAGCGCCTGTGCTGACCCGTGAGCCAGTTTTGTGACACGGGGCTGCCCAGGCCTGTGAGAATCTGGAAGATTCTCAGAGAAGATCTACTTTGCTCCCAAGATCCTCCACGCAGGGCAGATGGAGATTCAGTTGTCCATTTTTGTGTGAACCAGAGAGTGATTCTTTATCCCTGAGGTCATAGGTAATGCAAAACTTCAAAGTCCAAGCCAGGCAAGGTGGCTCATGCTTATAATCTTGGGAGGCTGGAGGCTGAGGCAGGAGGACTGTGGCAAATTCAAGGCCAGCCTGAACTACATAGTGAAACACTGTCTCCAAAACAAAATCGAAAGAAGTTCAAAACTCAGAAGTAGCCTTTCTCCCCCTCATCCTCTTCCCCTTCTCCCTTTTAGTTTTTGAGACAGGAGCTCACTGAGCAGCTCGGAATGGCCTCAGGCTGACAGCTGTTCTTGCCGGATAGTGCCTCAGAAACCACAGGATAGACTCGATCTGCAGAGGAGGGGCTCCCTCCACACGTTTTCTTTTAATTGCATTCTTTATTGGTACAATTTGCATACATCTGACACTCACACATAACATTGGGGAATTTGTACCAATATATGACACAGTCAATTCTCATTTTTACCCATATCCCCACCCACACTTCCCCACCCACTATATACATGCTCTTTATTTTCTTTCAGAATCATATTTATTCCTTCCCCTCATTACATCCCCCACCAAATTTCCTTTGGAAATTTCCCATTCTAAAAAGATTATCATACTACTAGAGCTCATTTGCATCTACCAGTGCTCATATCAGCGAGAAGATCCGGTATTTGCCTATCTGTGCTCTACTGATTTCACTCCTTAGCGTGTCCTCCAGGTGCATCCATTTGCACATAAATGAATCAATCTTGTCATTCTTTATGGCAGAATAGTACTCCATTTTATTTAAAAAACACATCTTCTTTATCCAGTCTCCAGTTGATGGGCATTTGGGTTGTTTCCAAGATTGAGCTATCACGACCTGAGCTGCTATGAACAAGGGTGTACATCTGTCTTTCCAATGTGAGTTTTTAATTCTTTTGGGTATATTCCTAGCAGGGGGATAGCAGGGTCAAATGGGACTGCCTAGTCCTAGTTTTCTGAGAAATCTCCACACATATCTCCACAATGGTTGCATAAGTCTGCAGTCCCACCAACAGTGGAGAAGGGTTCCTTTCTCCCCACAGCCTCGCCAGCATTTATTGTTGGTTGATTTTGTAATAGCGGCCATTTTTGTGGAGTGAGATGAAATCTCAGGGTTGTTTTCATTTGCATCTCTCGAATGACCAGTGATGTTGAACATTTCTTCATATGTTTCTTAGCTGTTTTGACTTCTGCCTCTGAGAAATGTCTGTTCATTTCAGATGCCCATTTTTGAATTGGGTCTTTAAACTTGGGGAGTCTGATCTGAGTTCTTTATATATTGTAGATAATAGCCCTTTGATAAACAGCTAGTAAATATTTTTTCCCATGTTGGTGGTGGTCTTTTGGCAGTGTCAGTGACTTCTTTTGCTGTGTAAAAGCTTTTCAGTAGAATGAGATCCCATTTGTTGATTTTTTTCTGCTAGTTCTTGTGCTATAGAGGCTTTATTCATAAAGTCTCTGCCTAAGCCAATGTCTCCAAGAGTTTTACCTAACCTGTTTTCCAGCAGGCTTATTGTTTCTGTTTTAATGTTTAAGTCTCGTATCCATTGTGAGTTTAGTTTTGTGCATGGTGAAAGAGATAGGTCTAGTTTTAGCTTTTGGCAAGTTGAAGCCCAATTTTTTTTTTTTTTTTTTGCTTTTTGGAGACAGGGTCTTGCTTTGTAGTTCAGGCTGGCCCTGAGCTCACTATGGTGCCCAGGCAAGCCGCCGCGAACTCAGCAATCCTCGCGTCTCTGCCTCCCGAGTGCTGGGATTACAGGCGTGAGCCACCACGCCCAGCATTATATGTGGTAACCGGGGATCGAACTCAGGTCCTTATGCTTGCGAGGCAGGCGCCGGAACCACTGAGCTAACCCTCCGGCCCTGAAGCCCAATTTTTCCAGCACCATTTGTTAAAGAGGCTGTCTTTCCTCCATTGAGGATGTTTGGCTCCTTTGTCAAAGATAAGGTGGCTTAGTGTACCCGGGGTTGTTTCTGCATCTTCTAATCTATTCCACTGGTCCTCGAGTCTGTTACTTTGCCAGTACCATGGGGTTTTTATCACAGTGGCTTTATAGTAGAGTTTTAAATTGGGAATTGTAATACCCCCTGCCATGTCATGGTTCTTAGAATTGCTTTTGTTATTCTAGGTTTCTTGTGGTTCCAGATGAATTTTTGTATTATTTTCTCTAGCTCTGTGAAGTATATGATTGGGATTTCAATTGGAATTACATTGAATCTGTATAGTAGTTGTGGGAGTATAGCCATTTCGACGATGTTGGTTCTCCCTACCCAGGAACAAGGGATGTCTTTCCACTTTCTGATTTCCTTTTCTATCTCGTTTTTCAGAGTCCTATAGTTTTCAGAGTAAAGGCCCCTCCATGCGTTTTCTTTTTCCTCCTTCTCTACTTTTTCCATCTCCTTCTTGGATTTTTGGATTTACTGAGGTATAATGGACATATATTCAAGGGTACAGCCTGAGCTTTTCTTTCCTTTTTCTTTTTGAATACTGAGGGTTGGATTCAGGGTTTTATGCGTGGTAAACACACACTTCACCACTGAGCTACACACTAGTCAGACGTGAGTGGTTTATTTTTTGGTGGGGGGGTGGTTGAGACAGGATATTCCTAGGTAGTTCAGTCTGGCCTCAAAATATTGACTTGAAAAATAAATTCTACAGATTGAACCCTGGGCCTAGGTGTTAAGCTACATCCTCGGCCCTTTTTTAAATTTGTTTTTTTGTTTTTTTGTTTTTTTTTGAGACAGGGTCTTGCTTTGTAGTTTGGGCTGGCTCTGAGCTCACTATGTGGCCCAGGCAAGCTTTGAACTCTGTAATCCTCCTGTCTCTGCCTCCCGAGTGCTGGGATTACAGGCATGAGCCACCACGTCCGGCTTTTTAAATTTTTTGAGACATGTTTCACTAGGTCGCAGGGCTGGAACTCGGCATCCTCCTGCCTCAGCCTCCTGGAGTGCTGGGATTGTAGGCATGTGCCCCGCATCTGCTGCAGCTTAATGATCTGATGTACGCCTCCAACGAGAAGTATTCAGTATGACCGAGCCAGCCGCTGGCCAGCGCCAAGACAGGGAAAGGAGCCGGGTGAACGGCAGCTGCGGGGTACGGGGCCCCTGGGGGCCGGGTGATCAGCAGAGCTGAAGGGACGGCTGGGCAGGTTTTGTCCACCGAAGTCAGCCGAGCAGCTTGCAGACCCTGCACGCTCTGGAGCCGGCTTGGCCACGGCACTGGAGGCTGAGGCAGGACCATCAAACTTTGAGCCCATCGAGGGCAATTTAGCGATTTAGTGAGAACCTGCATCAAAATAAAAATTTAAGCGAGCCAGGGTGCTGCCCCATGTGAAGGCCCTGGATTTGTCACACAGGAGCCAGCTCTCAAGTCCCCCCGAGGGAACTTGAATGTGTCAGTATCCGCCGGATCAGCGTCAGTGCCGGAGGACCCTGAGTGTCTTGTGAGTCCCGGGAAGAGCCATCGTGTGAGTCAGCACTGCCCGCGTGGGTGGCCACGTCCACCTGGCACATAGTGTTTCATGAAATCCGCTCTGCGTTGCAGCAGGAAAGAGACGCCTCTGATCTCAGCGGAATCGCACAGCATTGTCCGGAGGGAGCGAGGGAGGGAGGCCCAGCCGGCCCGTGCTGGCGCCTCGGGATCTAGTGGGCGGGCGGCTGCTGACTGGCTCTCGAGGGCGAGGAGGCAGCCAGGCCCTGTGGAGCTGGGCGTGAAGGCGGGCGCCTGGAACCCCAGCACTCCGGGAGGCTGAGGCAGGAGGATCACGAGTTTTAACCTAGAATGGGCAACTCAGTGACTTAGTGAGACCTTGTCCCAAAAAGGACAGAGAGGGCTGGGGGTTTAGCTCAGTGGTTCTGGCATCGGCCTGGCAAGTGCAAGGTCCTGAGTTCGATTTCCGGTACCACATACCACAATGCCTGGCCTGGTGGTTCACGCCTGTAATCCCAGCCTTCGGGAGGCAGAGGCAGGAGGATTGCTGAGTTCAAGGCTTGTCTGGGCTACCTAGTGAGTTCAGGGCCAGCGTGAACTACAAAGCGAGACCTTGTCTTAAAAAAAAAAATTAAAAACAGAGGGCGAGGTGCTAGGGATGTAGCTCAGTGCAAAGGCCCCAGGTTTAATGGCCAGTGGTGTAAAAGAAAAACCAAACCAGACCAGAAACAGCCATGTCAAGCAAAGAGCAGAAGTACCGCTGTCCCTCTTCACTCACATTCTCATTTCCTGAGGTTGCAGCTCCCAGAGGTCAGCTGTGATGTAAAAATGCTACAGTAAATGGAAAATTCTAGAAGTAAGCAAAGGGGTATGTGTGTGTGTGTGTGTGTGTCACTCTGCGTTGGCTTTTGAGAGCTTCACTTCGTTGTCCAAAGGGGCCCTGAACTCTCCGTGTAGTGCCGTCTGTCCGTCACCTCCGGGTCATCCCCCGCCTCAGCTTGCCGGGTGCCTGGATTTTTTTTTTTAATTGAGTTCTTTATTGGTACATTTTATAGACAGCTCACAATCACACTCAACATTGAGGAATTTGTACTATTACAGGTAGAAAAGCCCTCTAGACATATGCAGGCAGATAGATAGGGTCGGCCCTTGAAGGACTTGCAAAAAAGACATCCTTCCAAAGGTCAACACCATCAGTGAGAAACTACACTTCCAGATAGCAGCGACCCACAGGCCTCATTCTCCCAGGATGGAAGGTCAAGGTCCGGATCCAGCCCCTTCCTTGGAATGCAGTATTTGCAAATTCCCCAGACAGCGGGCCAGGACTTTGGACCAGCCGGAGGAGTCTCCTGATGAGGAAGACTCTCTACGACTTGATTTCTCATTGGATCCCCACTCAATCAATATTACCAGAGCAGTTATACTTGTAATCTTACTGGTTAATCATGATCTTGTCTATTTTCTGAGGTCTTTCACTGTACCAATGTTACCTAAACTACTGTATTTGCAATGTTACTGGGTGATTGTAATTTTGTCCCACTTCAGACCCACCTTACCTCGTGGCTTTGCTCCATAAAAGCCCTCTAAAAAGTGAGGTAGGGGAGTTACCCACTTTCCAGGTTCCCCTTCTGTCTCTCTTAAGGCAGAAGCTTTCTTGCTCAATAAAATTTTCCTACTCAAACCTCCATCATTCCTAAAATTCATCCTTCGATTTTTAGAGAACATGAACTCACATTTCAGGTGGGGAGCGAGGCCTTGCTGTCCTGCGTCAGTACCACTATATGACACAAGTTAGTTCTCATTTTTACCCACATCCCTACCCACCCCACAACCCCTTACCCCCTATACACATGTTCTTTCTTTTTCTTTCCAAATCATATTTATTCTTTCCCCTCATTACTTTCTCCTACCACATTCCCTTTGAGTATTTCCTATTTCACGAAATCTCTCCTGCATTCTAGAAAAGAAACTGAGAAGTTTTAGATAACTTTATTTTTATTATTTTTACATAGCCTCACTGTGTAGTCCAGGCTGGCCTTGAACTTGCTATATGGCCCCAGACTGGCCTCAAACTTAGTGATCCTCCTGCCTCAGCCTCCCAAACACTGAGATTAATTACAAGTGTCTGTTACCATGCTCAGCTTTACATAATTTATGACAGCATAATTACTTTATTTAGTTATTGTCATTAACCCACCGCCTCCTCTTGTAGACCCTCAAGCACTCTGGGAGTGCACTCCCCTAAGAGCTGTGACGGTGCCTACGATATACATTCAACTTTTTAAGAATCCTGAGGGATCTGTACTGTCTGTGCTTCAGCTGGTGCAAGGGAGGGCTTGGAGGCGTTTTCTTGGGAGCTTGTGCCCTGTCTGGGGGGAGCCAGGGCGGGTGCTCTGTGCCTTAATATAATCGACAGCTGTGTTGAAGAAAAGCTAAATTTACTTAGGTTCAGAGTCAGAAGTCAGACCAGTGAGTTGAAGTTTGAAGATTTCAGGGCAAAGAAAGTTTCCTTAAAAATGTTTGAGTTGGAATGCTGGGTGTGGTGGCTCACGCCTGTCAGTCATCCCAGCACTCGGGAGGCAGAGCCAGGAGGATTGCCGAGTCCGAGGCTTGCCCGGGCTACATAGTGAGCTCAGGGCCAGCCTGAACTACAAAGCGAGACCCCGTCTCAAAAAAAAAAAAAAAGAAAACAGTTTGAGTTGGAGATGTCTAGCATGTGTGAGGCAATAGGTTAGATCCTGTGTTATAAAACAGCATAAACTCAAAACCAAACCAAACCGCAGAACAAGGGCCTGAGTTCGATCCCTGGTACCCCCCCAGGAAAACCATAAACAACAACAACAAAAAAGAAAACAACAAAAACCCCCAATACAAAAATCCGCAGACACGCAATCGGTTTGGAAAATGCAACAGTCCCGTGCAATGGCGCCCCCTGCCGGCAAGGTGTTTGAGGGCCACTGCGCGGCTGGAGCTGCCTTTGGACGGGGACCCTGCGGAGCGGAGTGCAGGGGAAACGGTGCCTGTGTCCTCTGACTCTAGGGCTCCCTGACGCCGAGACCGGCGAGGGGCACGAGCCGAGAGCTAGAGGAGCGTGCGCCAGCAGTTGCGTATTGTACCGGCTTTAGAGAGGGCCTGTCTCCTTTGGGCGTGTTTGTACACGCATGTGACACACACTGACCATCGCCCTCACTGTCTCCTCCGCCCGCCCGCGCTGCTGCAGCTAGAGAAGCTGTTCGGCTGAGAAGAAAGCACGGCTGTTGAAGGACGTCCAGCCCCACGGCCTTGGCTGGGGCGCCGCTCGTGGGAGGCCTTGGGAACTGCAAAGCCAGCGAACTGAAACCCCCACACCTTCTTTTGGGTGTGATCCTCCTGCCTTCCTCTGAGTGAAGCTAGTGACGCCCCCAACGCTCTTTTGTGTAATTTTGAGTCCATCTCACTGGATTGCCAAGTTGCCCAGCTGGTGCTTGAACTGGTGATCCTCCTGCCTCAGCCTCCCAGGGAGCAGGGATTCTAGGTGTCCTTCACCAAGCCCACCTCTCCTGCAACTTTTTTTTTCTTTTTCTTGAGACAGGGTCTCACTTTGTAGTTCAGGCTGTCCCTGAGCTCATTATGGAGCCCAAGCAAGCCTGGAACTCAGCAATCCTCCTGTCTCTGCCTCCCGAGTGCTGGGATTACAGGCGTGAGCCACCGTGCCCAACATTGTATGTGGTCACCAGGGATCAAACTCAGGACCTTGCGCTTGCGAGGCAGGCGCCAGAACCACTGAGCTAAATCTCCAGCCTAACATTTTTTTTTTTTAAAGAAATTGAGTTTATTGGTACATTTAGGAATACATTCTGACCACGTTCCTCACGGAGAATGCGTACCTGTACATGGTATGTCTTGATCCTTAGTTTTTCTCCCATAACTTTGGGTGAATGTCCATGTGTGGATCAGAATGAACTCGCATCCCGGACCCTGAGTTCATCTCGCGGCCACAGTGGCCCCTTGGGAGCGGCCGCCGGGGGGCCGTAGTCCCGGGCGCTGTTCGGGTGCTGAGCGCCAAGGGTGGCAGGACAAGGGGCAGAACACGGAAGTGCTGTGCTGGGGACACGGGTGCCAGGGCTCCGGTCGCCTCTGGTGGACTTTGCTCAGCGCTTCGTTTGCTTTTAGGTGCGAGGGGCGAAGCCTGCGGGGCCGGAGCGCGCAGAGAGCCGGCCCAGCCGGCCCGGAGGGGTCTGCTGCCGGGGCCTTGGGGCGGGAGGGCTCTCTGGCGGCACGACGGCCCATCGCCTCCCTGTCTCACCAGCACCTTCCTCGTTCTTACCTCCCGTTCAGGATGTCGTTCGTTCGTTCGTTTGTTGAAACAGGGTCTTGCTGTGGAGGCTGCCCTGGAACTGACCGCGCAGGCCGGGCTGGCCTCCCTGCCTCAGCCTCCCGCTCAGATTCCAGTGTGTGCCTCCACGCCCAGCAGCCCCCCTTTCTTCCCTTCCTTTCCCTCCTTGTTTCCTTCTCCTTCCTCCCTCACTCAGGATCCTTCCATGCGTGTCAGGGTGGCGGCTGATCAGTCAGAAGGGACTTGGGAGACCAATCGGACCACGTTTCATCTCCTGGTGAGACATTAGGGACCCTGAGGTGCCGGTTCGCGGTCATTTTGTTGTATAGCCCGAGGGAGGCGCTGGAAGCTGTCGCGGACTTCAGGGGCCAGGGTGGTGACCTCTCCAGGGGACACCGCCTCGCTCGAGGGAGAGTTCAGGAGGAGGTGCGGGGAGCAGGCTGGACGTCTGCCTTCTTAGCCCGAGGGCGTTACTGTGGGCAGGGCCCGGTGGCACAGGGCTGGCATGCTATGCTGGAGGCTGAGGCAGGAGTGTCACGAGTTCAAGGTCTGCAGCCAACCAACCAACCAAAAGGAAGGCATTAGTATATTGTATCTAGAGCTCTCCCTGGCTGCTGGCCGTACGATTCCTGAGGGGCCAAAGCTGAGTGCCTCTGGGGGAGCCTGGTGCCTGGGCGCCCCCTACAGGATGTGCCTGTGGGGCGTCCTGGGCACGGCCCAGAGAGGGGCGCTGGGGACGGTTGATCAGTTTTGGGGGGCAGTTCTAAGAGGGGGCAGCTCTTCCTGACAGGGGCTGTTAACCTCCGGAGACCTCTGAGGAAAGCTCCTCCTCGTCATCCTCGGCCGTGCGAGCACCTTCGGGTCTCGCCAGGCTTGGACCCAGGCGCCACCGCGGCCCCGCACGCAGACAGGCTCGGCGGGGAAGCACTGCGCGGGGTCTAGGTTCTCCTGGGAGGCGGACAGTTTTCCTGTTCTTTTCTTCTTTTTCCTTTCCACCACGCCCTGTTCAAGTGGTATTTGGCATTGAACCCAAAACCTGCATAGTGATCCCCAGCTATTCTAATTTTTTTTTAAAAACATTTTTTGAGGTGAATTTGAGGGACAGAGGGGGGGAGAAGTAAAAGGAATTAGTGTTATGTACACGTACAAACTCCCCATGGTGCGTGTCGTGATTATGAACCAACAAAGATGTGCTAATACAAAAACGTTTGAGACGGGTCTTACAAAATGGCCCAAGAGACTTCAATTTGTGATCCTCCTGCCTCAGCCTCCCAAAGTGCCAGGATTTTACAGGCTTGCAGCAGCGCGCTTGGCCCGATCTGGTCCTCTCGCTATACTAGCGCGCCCTCTGCTGGAAATTCTCCGCAATAGCACCCAGCGTGGCCTCCGCCTCTCGCCTCTTTCTAGGGAGAGGCGCGAGAGCACTTTGCCGTGGCATCGCTCTCTTCCATCCGGACAGAGCGCTCCGGGGAAGCTGCCCGTCCGGCCGTGGTGTCCTCACCGCTGCAGGCCAGCGGGGACAGCGCACTGACTCGCTCCAGCTCTGCGGTGGCTTCGGGTCGATCCTACTGCAGGACCCCGGGCTGCGTCTCTCCAGGCGTCTCTCCAGCTGATGAACCGCCAAGATCGCTGCAAATGACGAGAGCCCACCGTTCGCGATTTTTTTTTTTTTTTGAGGCAGGGTCTTGCTTTTTAGTTTAGGCTGGCCCTGAGCTCACTATGTAGCCCAGGCAAGCCTCGAACTCAGCAGTCCTCCTGTCTCTGCCTCCTGAGTGCTGGGATGACAGGCGTGAGCCACCACGCCCGGCACTGTGGTATGTGGTATTGATTGCTGGTGGGCGTGAGTCTCCATGCCCAGCATTGCAG
>PVIC010035936.1:0-18818 GCA_004025085.1 Thryonomys swinderianus
TCTTGTGCTGAGATTACAGGCATGAGCCACCATGCCCTGCCTTGTGGTATGTGGTACTGATTGCTGGTGGGCGTGAGTTACCATGCCCGGCACTGTTGTATGTGGTTCCTGGGGATTGAACTAGGAACCTTGCTCTGGCTAGGCAGGTACCAGAACCACTGAGCTAAATCTGTGGCCCACTTTTTTCATTTCTAAGTGCATCTATTTGGGTCTTTCCTTTTCTCTCTTTTGTAAGATCAGGAAGGGCTTTGTCTGTTTTTCTTATTCTTTCAAAATTCCTAGTCTTCAATTCATTGATTTTTTTTATATTTTCATCTCAGTTTCATTCATTTCTGCTCTGATCTTTATAATTTCTTTCCCTACACTAGCTTTGGATTTTTCTTGTTTTTCTAGAACCTTAAGGTGTATCATTAGGTTATTTATTTGAGCTCACTCTGTTTCTCTGATGTTGGCATTCAGAGCTATAAATGTCTCTCTTAGAACTTGCATTGTGTCCCACAAATTATACTAGCATTATTTCACTCTATGGACTCTTAATTTCTTCCTCCATTTCTTCTGTGACTCACTGATTATTTAAAAGAACATTATTTAGTTTCTATGTGTTTATACAATTTCTGTGGTTTCTTTCATCACCGATTTCTAGTTTCATTGTAATATAGTTTGATAAAATGCATGGCATAATTTTAACTATTTTGCTTTCTCTGAAGCATGCCTTATGGGCTAGCATGTGATCTATTTTGGAGTAAGTCCTACATACTTCTGAAAAGAACGTGTATTTTGTGGTCAATGGGTATCATGGGAACAACCTAGTTCCTTACTTTTTCTCTAATACCCCACACAGTTGTCCAGGTCAGTATGTGTGCTCAACAGCAATATGTTGAAGAGAATAAAGATGAGTGATCAGCTGGTAAAATGGATGCTCTAGGTAACACAAGCCATGCAGATGTTGATTTGAAGTTGACTCGAGTAGGAATAGTTCATTAGGTTATGTGGACTCACCCAGGAAAGAAAATGGGCTTTGGGAGGTGTTCAGTGAAGTCACTGAAGGGATTCAAGAGGGCTTTTTCATGTCTATGTCTTTATGTGTGCTTCATGATTTTATTCACACATGTTTGCATTATATAATGATGACCTACTGATTCCTTATGGAGTCTGTACATAACATACTGTCTTATGTGAGGAACTATAAACACAAAGTAAGATAAAAGATATATAATATGAAATAGAAAGAGAACTCATTTTCAAATGGTTAGGAAATCAGGCAGAACATTTTTTAAATGTCTTACCATAAAATGTATTGGGCCCTATCCTCCAGACACTGGAGTCTGTAACTTCCCTTGTTACATTTAGGAAAAGAATTCATAGTGATTGACCAAAAAATCTTACTTTATTTTTAATGATAATAGAATGGGACCTGTGTCCCATGTAGCCTCATGGTGAGTATAAAAGCATGCCACTGAGTAAATGAAAGATTCCCTATATTCTAGCTTTCTCCCGTGAGCAGAAAAATGTCCTAGTCGCCTCCATCCTGGAAATGCATTCATCCTCCAAGAGCAAAGTGAGGAAAGATAAAGCCCCTCCGTGATCCATAGTGGGCGCAGGACCACTGAGAAGCGCCTGAGTAAGCACTGAGTGAAGACATGTCCGTGCCTATAGGGGAAAAAGACGCAGGGCCAGGCAAAGCCAGGGGGCGGCACTGAGGTGTCTCAGAAGAGGGCTCCGCAGCCTCCAGGCAACCGTGAACACGCTCAGCACTCAAGGCAGGAGGCAGTAGCAGTGCCAGCTTTGCATTCAAATCCTCAGCCCGGTGCCAGGAGCCTCTGAAAAGACTTTTTTCCCCCTTCGTAATTCACCTTCGCGAACACTAAATGGCATTGTCAAACCCAATCTTGTCATAAAGATGACTCATTTGGCATTTTCTAATCCTTTACATTGATTCTATCAGTGAAGGGTTTTCCCATTCACTATCTCATTGAGACTCACACCAGCTCCTTCAATAGAGACCTGGCAGCTCTCATAGCCCCTGTTCCCTGAAGAAAGGACAGAGGTACAGGAAGGATATGGATGTCCACCCACGGTCACATCCTGCGGGGTCTGTTGTGTGTCTCAATTTCCTCTGCTCTGGTACACTGTCCACAGTGCTATCTCTTATATAAAACTCAGCCTTCAAGCTACTCTTTCAGGGATCATGCAACATTATTTGTGTTTATGTGCACATATACACATACATACATATATACATATAAGATAGCATACATGTTTCATTGTATATTCTACCCTCATAAACACATGTAACATAGAAGTCTAATAAGAAAGCACTTGAGATACCATTGAGAGAGTGCAGAAAGTACTATATTCAAATGAAATACAAACTAGCACAGGGAAGCACTCATTCAATAACTAAGGGAATGGCAAAATGATGACAAATTCATAAAGATCAATACAGAGCACTTGGACAGTTTCTAGATCGAAAGGCTAGATCCTAATTACAATACTTGTCTTCCTTCTCCAGAGCAAGGACTCATTCATCATATTCTCAGATATCTCAAACATCGAGAGCCTTCTTGGTAAGCACTGGGCATCACGTTGGGACTCAGAGCCAAACTAAGACACAGTCCCCACCTCCACGGAGCTCAGCGCAGCGGGGAAGGCAGTGTGTACTTTCAGCAATTATCTCACAGGGCTACAAGGGCCTTGCTCATGGACCCACAGGAACACAGAAGGGGGATGCCTCCCACAGGCTGATTCTCAGGAGAATTTGGGGAGGCTGATGCTTGGGTTCACGAGAGCGTGCTGTGCAGAAGGTAACGGGAAAAGTGCTTAGTGCCCATGGGCTAATGAGCTGTGGGAAGGGGAACTGAGTGAAGAGGGGACCCTGCCGCTCGTCAAGACCCTGATTCTTCCTCCCAGCAGCCACAGCAGCCCTCCACCCACTTCACAGTCAACTATGAGCAGTTACTGCTCTGAAACCTTAAGAAGTCATAGATAATTCATGGAGTGTTTAGGAAGTGGGGGTCACAGTCAGTAAACAATGAAGCCCACAGTTTAGGGAAATGAGAAGATTAGCAGCCTCTTGCCCTTGTGTGAGGAAGAAAATAAACATCTCGGCCTCCCTTCACTCTGGGCAGTCCAGCTCTCTGCTTTTCTTAGTGAACTTTTTGGATGTCCAATTATCAGGCAGCCTGGAAACTAGTTTCTCTTCTCAAGATAAACAGCCGATGACTGAAGCACAATTTATATCTATTATTTTTTCATCAGGCTCCCGTCTCGGTCTAGGGAAGACTAAATAAGAAGAACTGTTAGGAAAATCGGAGGCGAGGACACAAATGAATGTTTCACCTTTGGCATTTAGATGCAGAACTGATCTTGAACACTGAGTGTCTTCCTATGTGACATTTCTAGTGCTGAACTGGAAAATACGAATTTAAGTACAGATATAGTCTATAATGAATCCATCTGTTCACACAGCAAGTTTTTAAATATTTACAATTATGGCCCAGGCCTTATTAAAGTTGCAGGAAACAGGAACAGCAGGATTTACATCTGAGGTTCAATCAGCCTCTCTTAGCCAGACTGTGATAGCAACTGCCTGAAATGTCTAGAAAAATACATTTTCATTTGCCACACTCTTGAGGTCAGGGAACAGTAGGACAACAGCAGGAAAATGACTTGCTGAAACTTCTCAAACAATACACAGGCCATAGCAAAGAGCGAGCATTAGTTATCAAGTTCATATTTCAATCTATTTCCATCTGAAAAGGCTATTTCATGTTAATGATCCAAGAGGAGGAATTTCCAATAAATGCATGGACACAAGGACTAAATACAGGGAAATAAAAAACTTTCCGTTATCAAGGGCGGTGCAAAATTCAGAATTTGAACCAGAATCAGAGCCCACTCCTATAGAGAGCCTTGGGTCTGAGAAGGCCGTGAGGGTGCCCTAAGGAGCCACAAGATCTGGGCAAGCGAGAATCATGGTTTCAGTCTGGGTCTCTGCTGCCCACACAGTGTGTGAGTACATGCCAAGCACTTGTGTCCTCAGATCCACCTTACTGGCAAGAGCAAGCACTGGCCTCTCAGAGGGCACTTTAGGGCTTGGATGCTGTTGTGCTGGGCTTCAAACTGGTATAAAAACCATTAATAGTGGATCTCAAAAATAGTCCCATAGACCAAAGCATTGCTTTTTAGGCAAAGCAAAAATTAGAGCACAGTAAAATAGAGTGGACTAGGCCGGACTGGACTGCAATGTACAGTATGTGTAAAATTTTGATTTTACATGCATGTGCCTATGGACATTTGTGTGCGTGTGTGAATACACTGGGTTGTGATGCTGAATGTTATGTTCCTATAAACTAAGCCTATGTGTGTGAAAGAGCTTTGCAAATATGAAGCCAGGTAACCAAGAACCAGGCCAGTCATGTAAAGATCACAACTGCATTTTGTTTTGCCTGTTCTGTGTTTTCAATCAATAAAGAAAAAAATGAACTGGAGATGCAGCTCAGTGGTTGAATGTTTGCTTAGCATACATGAGGCCTGGGGCTTGATCTGTAGCACTATGAAAAGAAAGACAAAGGAAGGAAGGAAGGAAGGAAGGAAGGAAGGAAGGAAGGAAGGAAGGAAGGAAGGAAGGAAGGAAGGAAGGAGAAAGAAAGAGAGAGAGAAAGAAAAACAAAGAAACAAAGAAAGAAAGAGAAAAAGAAAGGAAGGACAGAAGGGAGGAAACAAAAGGAAAATGAAAAAAGGAAGGAAAAGAGAAAGAAATTTAAAAATGTAAAGGCAGTGAACAGATATTGTCTGTCACTTTCTGCCATGTCTTATCCTGAGCGCGTTTCACTCACACCACCTGGTTGAGCCTGGACATGTCTGGATTCCTCAGAACTGGATAATACATCTGTACACATCTCCAATTCTAAATTTTTCACACTGGCACAGAATTGCACTGTAATCATCCCTAAGCATTTTAAGCACTTGGTCTTCTTCAATATATCCTCCATTCTGGCAGCATTCTTTATCCAGTAGCTGCTCAATAAACATCTTCAACAAAAGGACATTACCAGGGCCTGAGTCTGCAGAGTAGAGACCCCCGGATTCCTATCTGTGCCCAGACTTTGTGAGGGCTCGGTGATACTGAGGGGAGCCATTTCCCTGCACAGTGTCTATTCCCTTAATTAGTAAGATGAGGCCACTGGACTCGAACTGGTGCTTTCTAGTTGTGTATTTAGGGAGAGCCACAAACTATGACTAGTCCTGGTTGCTCAGATGATGATGTTTACCACTGGAGGAGTTCATTCATCTTTTTTTACCCTTTCTACTCATCTGGGTTCTGTATTAGATTTCTTTTATTTTTTTATTGGTACATTACATATACGCATCACAATTACTCTCCATATTGAGAATTTGTACCAGTATATGACACAACTTAATTCTCATTTTCCCCCTCCTCTACTCACCCTACCTCCTCCTCACCCCTATATACACAAGCATTGTTTCCTTTTTTTTTTTTCTTTTTGAGACAAGGTCTCGCTTTGTAATTCAGGCTGGCTCTGAGCTCACTATGGAGCCCAGGCAAGCCTCGAACTCAGCAATCCTCCTGTCTCTGCCTCTCGAGTGCTGGGATTATAGGCGTGAACCACCACGCCCGGCTGTTTCCTTTTTTTTTAAACAGTAATTTCATTTGACTAGATGATCTTTAAGGTCCCATCCAGATCGGCTGTCAGACTCACATTCCCAGTGAGGCCCTGTCTTCAGTGTGCCCCAATAGCTTCATTAAATTGTGTTCTTTCTTCAAGTGACTGAGGCTGTGGTGAATGTGAGTGAAACATTTCCCAGCACACATTTGCCACCTGGGTTTCAAACAGAGGCCAGGCAAATCCCTGTCTCTTCTTCTCACTCCAGCAACTCCTGATGACTGTGTTCACTTCTCCTGATGTGTTGCTGCCCCGTGATCTTGCTGGGACCTTTCTGTGGCAGGGGTTCATCCATCCATTTGTGTGGATCGGGGGGACTTTCAATGAGGTGTTCACTGTCACGAGAAATCTTTGAGCTGTAGTCATAAAGTTTGCTCTTGTTTTACGGAACATTCCCATCATTCACCCATTTTTGAGAACCATGGATACCAAGTTGCATCCTCAGGCATCCGGCTCTGCTTTGCACAATTTGCAATGATCACCAGCTATGTTCATCGATTCACTGGAACAGAGATGGACTGTGTGTCTGCTGTGCATCAGATACTGTGCTAACCATGAACAACAATCTAAGGCATCATTCATGCACTCTTGTCTTTACACAATGCCATGTCGCCTTCTCCTCCTCTTCCTAATGTTTCGGGGTAAATTCCCTCATATATTCTATTATGCTTTGCCACTCACTGCTCATGGACTAATATAATTCACCACACTTTGTGCCTATATATCTGAATATCTATTGAACATATATTTCAACTTGTGCCTCAGTTTTTCTTATCTTATGGGGTGGTTAAATGAAGAAAGAAAAGTAAAGTACTAAAATTATACGAGGGAGGTGGCAGATATTTCATAATTAGTTATCATGGTTGCTGTTATTTGTAATTGACACATATCTATTTCACCTGAAGGAATGAAATAGAGCAAAAGGCAAGCATTGGAGGGGTGCTCACTATGGGGATGAGTTATTCATACAGAGAAGGAGCAGGTACAAGGGTTGGCAAGGTGGAACGTCCCAGAACAGTGTGGAAAGAAAAATAGACAGTTTTGCAGAGTAAATGGATAGCACCAAAGACCCTCTCCCACCTACTTTAGATGTGCAATCCAAGTTCAGGCAGTGGCCCATGCAGAGTCAGCATCCAGAAGGTCCTCATCCTCCAGCCTCAAACTCTGAAGCACTGGGAGGTTGTCCTCTGTCCCATCCTTCTGGAAGGAGAGGCCTCAGGCCCTAGGCTCAGGGTGCCAAAGTCAAGGGCCTGGGTCACACTTCCTGGAAGCCAAATGTAGCGGTTCCTCAAGCAACACTCATGTGCTACCTGCTTTTTCAGCACCCCAACTCAAAGTTCTTGATTTTAGTGTACAGCCTGGGAGGGAGGGCTGGGGGCTGCAAAGGTGCCCCACCTCACCTAGTATAATTTGAGCAGATCTCCTTTCATACCCTTCAGACCACCTCAGTCTGTGTCTCACAAGGCCAGGAAAATGTCTCTCTTCCCTAAGGACAGAGTCCACAGTGAAAGGTCTCAGTGGTCTACCCATCTACTTAGCTGCTGAGTTGAATTTGTGCAGCGATATTTAGGTGTTACCATATCACCCTGGGATGGCATATGTGTCCCCTTAGCAATTTTCAATAACTATGTCTTGATTTTCTTTTTATTACTATACTTTGTGTGTCCTTCCAACAAACTCCATGAGACAGTAGTTATTTAGATGAATAAGTTGAAATAATACAAGACACAATCCCTGATCTCTACTGATCACAGGCTAATGGAGAAAGAGAGAGACAGAGAGAGTGCACACTAAGCAATCATTTAGAGTGAGAGATCCTAGAAGAATGGTCAGTATATATCAAGAGTGCAGCTTGCAAATAAACATATCAAAAAGATGGAGTAAAATATAAAAACATACCTGTCTGTACGGAATAGACACATTATCCCTCCTCTACCACTGAGTCCACTGACAGTCTTACCACATGCTGATGGCCCTATCCCTAAACGTTTCCTCACCTCCCAGGACGCCCTGGGGTGGGACCAGCAGGAGACACCAAAAGATATTTACTGTATGGGTCACTCAGTGGCTATAACATCTTTCTTTATTTTATGAGCTGAATTAAAAGGCTAGTTTAAAAGCTAGATACTGTTCACAGTAATGACTGCACTTGCGAATATTTATTGGACTCTAAGTTACCAAATGGGCTAAGTAGCTTCTAAAACTCTCTTCTCGAAGCTTCTGTGAAATCCTAAGTTTGAGACCCTATGGCTTTCATTTTATTGAAGATGAACCAGGAGCTCACAGAAGTTCACTACAGTCACCTGCTAGTGTGCATCGGAATTTAAACTGGAGCTCATAACTCACTAGTACAACAACACTTCTCTTCTCTTTACAAAAGAAATTTTGGGAATCTCATGCCATAATTAGAAAAATTTCATTAAAAACCTGAGTATAGAAAAATAAACAGGAATTTTGAATCCTATGAATTCTAACTGATCTGCTAGTATTTTGGGTTCCATAAGGCTATTAAATTTATTTTACTTTAATTTAATGACTGTAAGACAAAATTAACCACCTGAAACAGTAAATCCATTAAAAAAAATCCTAGTTCATTTCTTCTTACCCTCCTGGTCTTCCTTTTCCTATATGAATCCAGCACAGCACATACATATACTTGACCGCCTGACTGATGGATGCAGACAAAGCCTGAGATTTGGGGGACCTCCCTGCTCATCAGTCATGAGGCGAGGCTTGAAGGTGACAGCTACATATCCCCAGCCGCGGTTTGTGCAAAAACAACATCTTATTTCAGGGCACAGTTGAAAGCTTCTGCTTCGCTTTGGGAGTGTTAATTATCTCAGAAGTGTAAGAAAGTACATTTGGACAGGGGTAAAAATATCCAGACCTTTCACTACTCATTTCTAAAATCAGATTCTGTTTCCTTTACAGGGGAAACCCTGTTTCACCTGAGAGAGGGTGCTCTTTTAATTTTCCTTGTTGGTGTGTGTCCCCTTTCTCTTCTCCTGTGTCACAGATTCTAGAGATTTGGGGGCTTTAAACAGTTTTTTAAAAAGATCAATTAAGAATAGAGCTAAAGCTGACTTTCTTCTTTGTTTTTTTGGAAACAGTAAGAGTCAAGAACAGGTGAACAGATATCTTTCTTTGCTGGCAAACTCATTTTCTGTCATGAGAGGTGGTCATCTTTCCTGAGGAATCTGAAATACTAAGATAAAGATGAAAAGATGGTGCTTTATCCTAACGACATGGATCTGTCTCCCTGTTTATTTTGTACTCTCACAGCAGAACAGTACTGGGGTCTGACACACTGCTTTGAAAAGTGGGAAAACATATTTAGCTGCCTAAATAATCCTGAAGTAAAAAGAGATACCCAAGGGGAATAGTACAGAAAAACAGCTTTACAGTCTCTCCTGGCATGGGGGGACCTCAAACCACTGACCCAGATTTAGAATCCACGACGCATCTTCTAAACTCTAGAACTGGTCCACTTTAGGAAAGAGTACTTCTTTGGCAGTTTCTAGAAGACAGTAATGTGCTATGCCATGAGAGCACGTCAGGCATCTTTCAAAGTATTTCCACACCCATTCTCTCCTGTGGGCCTCTGCTCAGGTCCTGAAAAGCCCACAGGGCCCAGATATTTATGTCTGTTAATGGAACTAGCCATACCTGGCCCGCTGTTCATAAAACAGCAGAAACCACTGTCACGTGCTCAGATCCCAGGACAAGATTTCTTCTCTCAGTTATCTAGTGGTTCCTTGTTGAGAAAGAGTACATAACTTCTTGAAATTACCAATTTCATCATCTTGAGAAGAGCTAATTTCAAGTGTTTACACTGAGCCAACACAATTGAAAAGAGCCCTGCTCCGAATAACAGAAGCTGGCTGAAACTTCCCCCTGCCCTTCTTTTTATACTTAGATCCAAGAATATTTGCCATAACTTCTGGAGAAAAGATGAATCTTTCTGAAAAATAAGTACAGTAATCCAGGAGCTGTGTTTGAGAATGTCTCATTTTTACATATATCAACTCTGTGTCAAAGTCCCATCCTGTTGGTTAGGACTCTACCTCTGCTTAAAATCTACAGCCGACTGTCTCTTCACCTTCTGGTTTAAATACATTTCGAATGTGTCAGTATCACTGCTTCTACTCCAGATTAATAGGATCAGCCAAAAGGATGGCTGACATTTTTGTTGCTATAGAAACTAGGGCTGATGTTACATAGCCTGCATTTTCCCTATTTGCTGTACATCTACCCAGCTACTGAACACAGACATCTTTTTGTTTCACAAGGAATTACACTGAAAAATTAAACCATGATTTCATCCTGGTTTAGTCTTCTTTTAGTCAAAAAGGGTATTAAATAATATTAAGAGGCACCCAATGGAAGTGGGAAATGGTGATGTTGGTCAGTAGCTAGGAGCTGCCTAGATAGAAAGCAGATGTAAATTCAGCAAATTGTCTCCACCCTAAATCCTTGCTCTTCCCTGCTTGAGTTAAGGACTTAAGGTTTTCCTTTAGCAAATCTCTAAACCGAGCCAGCGCACTGCACATTAGACTGTGGAAATTCAAATTGAGCCAGTTCCTTTTCTTCTCCCTTTGAATAAAAAAGAAAAAAGTTTCTGGACAGCTGTTTTCTTAAATATGCCAGCAACATCCTCCCACACATCACCTCCACTGCACACTCAAGTTCGTTTTCCACAGATGTACCATTGCCCCCAGAGAAAACTTCTCACGCAGAATTAAGATGTGAAGTTTCCACACTTAATGATGCAGCTAGCATGTATGGCTGATGCCAGGAGCGATGCTCGGAGAGGAAGGGACAGAGGGAGCGGAAGATATCATCCTTCCAAATGACCAGGGAACATGGCTTTTCCAATCCCGTAATGACAGATGTTCATCAAAGGCAGTAGCAATGAGCAGCTCCCTAATTGGCAGGATCTAAACTGTCACGTTTCCATTTGTCACAGCACCGATGGTAGTAACATGTGATGCCTTAGGGAGGAATTTCTCTTTTTGACTGCAGATCTAAATAAAACTTTCACAATCTTCCATGAGGCATAGATGACCAAAGAGGATGAATTCTACAGGCAGCTCTCCTGCTGCTGCCATAGATCTGAGGGATACAACTACTTTGGAAAGAAGATGAGACTTATGACAAGTTTGAAGACCAAGAGAATACGTTAGCAAGGTATTATCACTCGATGAAACAGGGAGGGCATCCCACGGGTTAGGAGCAGAGGACTCTAATGAAGTTGAGACCACTTTGCACCGGCAACTAAAGAGAGGCAAGAGTGTTAGCAGCCTTTCTGCTTATGCCATCCACTCTCTATGTTTTGGAGAGTGCATTTGTATTTAAGGAAAGGCAACAGAAAAAGTTAACTGAGCCTCTGAAGTATGCACAGTAACTGACAGGGATTTGATTAGTATAATGACATTCAAGCTATAGAGATTCAGTGAGGTAGGATTATACTCAAGTCCTCAGAGAGGCAAGGCAGGTGAGGGTCATAGAGGTTCCGTCTTGTCTCTGCTGCTAGTCCATGAAGCTCGAGCTTCCTTCAGATGGCTGAGTGGGAAGCTGTGACAGCCAGTTTGGAGTGTGGATCACAGCATTTCTATCACCTACACCACACTGGACACAAGCTGATTGAAGAGAAGGCCTGTGTATACAGCCTAGGCGAAGGCAATGTTTTTCAGTGCCAGACAGGAAGTATCTTGCTGTCCATGGTAGTCAGCAATGGAGGACTATGTTTGCATGAGATTCTAGGCCGATAGCATCTCCCCCAGCCAAAGAGGAAACTGCACAGGTGTGCCTGGATGGAACAGAGAATGTTCTCAGAGCCACACTGGCTAGCACTGTGTTCTGCATCGAATGTGTCCACCCAAGTTTCATCTGGTGAAAGCATGGACCCACTTGGGGGGGGGGGTGGAGCCTTTAAACTAAGAGGCTTAGTGCAGGGTAATTAAATCTCAAGCGTACCCCCTTTGGAAGGGATTGATACCAGTTTCAGGGAGTGAATTAGTTCCAGTGAGAGCTAGTAGCTGCAAAACGAGGTCACCACACTCACTTCCCCTTTAGCATGCAGGCAGTTGCCTTTCTGTTTCCTTGGTAGGTGGTAACGCAGCCAGGGACCTTTGCCAGGGCACCAGGCCTACATTGTTGCCCTCCGCTCTTCAGCCTTAAGGATCAAAGAAATCTTTTTATTTTTTAAAGTATTCCACCTATGATATGTTGTTATAGCAATATAAAACAGCTTAAGTGCAGAATGTCACTGATACTCCTTGGAGAGCAATCTGGAGCATAACACAAGAGCTATACTTGTGACCTAATTAGGTAGCATAACTACGTAATTAATCAATTGCACCAGGATTCTTTTGGTCATGAAAGGCACACAAGTAATAATTTATTCCTAGAAAATAGGCCTAAAGTGGCACTATCCTGGAGAACTAAAAAGTATGGCCACTTTATTCATAATGGAGTTGCATAAAACAAGAGATCACATATTAAATACTGTCTGGGGCATAGGCCATAATTTCATGCATTCTCAGAAGACTATTTGGCCATTCAATTAAAATTCTGATGTAAGATTTCTGATGTGATTGTGGACTAGCACTGTCCAATATCCATATAATGGGAGGTACATATGCATATTTTCTCATAACTACATTAAAAAGGAAATGGGTGAAACTAACTTTAATAATATGTTATTTGGTCCAATATATCAAAATCAATATCACTTCAACATTTATAAAAAAAGATTAATGGATACTTTAATCTTTCCTAAAATTGGGTTTTATAGTAGGCTCTGACTGTGTTGAGATATGGGGTTATCAAGAGAATGGAAGGAGGACTTGACAGATAAACTAAAGAAAATAATGTCAGAAAATTAAAGAAGAAATGAAGAGAAAGAAAAGAATAACAAACACAATGTTTCAGTCAAGGGGATAGGATTATAGATGGTGTGAAAAAGGTGTTAAGTATGACTCAGGTGGAGAGGGGGCTAAGAGGGCACATTTCACTGTGAACAAATGTGAGCTTTTCAGGCCGCAAAAAATCCTGGGACTTTTGACTCAGACTATAGCTCTGCAGAAACAAGGAAAACAAGCTCTGTGCTTCTAAGAAAGAAACTGAGAACTAAGCAGGTCAAAGTGAGACCTCAAACCCCTTATCCAGAGGTCTGAATGCCTATAGCATCCAGGAGGTACAGAGTAGTAACCTCATCATAGTTGTGGGGGTTGGTCCTCCAGGGACTGAGGTGTGAAAGCATCCTGGCCCTGGGAGAAGCAGGAGTATCTACCATTGAGTGGTGGAGAAGTCTATGCTCTCAGCACCAGGGGCCACTGGTCATCTACTGTGAGTAGAGTGGGTATAGAATGCTGACCTCATTTAATGGATGGGGAAGCAGACCCTCAATGAAGTAAAAATCTTGCCCAAGTCCTCACCAGCTACCAGCCCACCAACTTAGGTGCATTTGGTTAAAAAGTTTCCTTTCATGACAATGTGCCCAGCCACATGATGGCTGTTCTTTGGGAAAGATTATAATAGCAATGATGATGATGATAATAGTAATGGTGTTGTTGTTGGTGGTGGTGGTGATGCTAATACATATGTACTACATATGCACTCCCATCCATAGGAGATATTTTCCAATACCTCCAATCAACACCTAAAACCATGATGATACACAAAATCCACATACAAGTATTACCATAGTGGCAGCAGCAGATTTGATAAATGAAGTGATGACTCAGGTCAAGTACTACATCTAGTCTGAATATACTAGAGAGAAGGATGATTTATTCCCCAAGAAGGATGGTGCATGATTTAATCACACTAAAGTCACACAATTTTAAACTTATGAGTTGTTTATTGTTGGAATTTTCTACTTAATTTTCTTGAACCATGATTGACTGGCTAAATGAAGCAATTAGAAGCAAAGACCTCAATTAGGGGAGCTGCTAAGTCACTAGGTTGTCAACAGCTGTCTGAGCATTCATTCCTTGTTCATTCAGCTGGTCCACACAGCCATCTTGGGAAGAAGGCATTATCACGATGTCTGTGTTACAGGCAGGAAACTTAACCACTTGTAAAAGATTGAACAAACTGTGGCCAGCCAAGCTAGGATCTAAAGACTGGTGGTTTGGTTCTAGGGTCCACAGCATTCCCCAGCCCAGCCTGCTCCTGCCAGTACTAAAGGTGCAGGGAGTGGGGGTTGAATTCCAAGCTATGGATGGACATGGTCACACTGGAGGGCAATGCATAGGAATTTTTAGGGAAACCTGAAACCCACTGTTGCTTCCTGGGACAAATGAATATGGGTGATTGTTTTTAAAATTTGACCAGTCATTCCTCCAAGCTGTAATGTAGAGAAGTAGGACACCCAAGTCATATAATTCCAAATGGCTCTAAGGGAGTTTCAGGGGCCTTTGCTTTGATGTAGGGTAATACTACTCCACTCTTCCAGACACATGGCTGATGTCTGACCTCACCAGTAACAACAACAGAGACTAATACATAGCACATTTTTAGTGGCAATTTTACCCAAACCCTTCAGTGGGATACATTTTGCAATGATCTTAATGGTGTGACCTCTCAGAGAAAAGACATTCATTCTCTGTATCAGTCAGTCCTGGCCTGCAGCTGATATTTATGGTTTTCATCCCTATCATTCGTCAGCAGGGATGGTTCTGTGGAGCTTAGCGAGTCCAGTAGTAGATGGGCAGAGGAACACTATGAAATTTCCCAAAGACACTTGGAGTCAGGACCAGGGGTGTAGCTCAACATGGAACAGCACCTGTTTGGCAAGCATAATGTCCTGAGTTCAATTCCTAGTACAAAAGAAAAATGTCCATCGCAATCTCAGAACAGAGGAGGGGCCTGATGGGTGATCAGGCAATGGAAGAACAGGATGAAAGAGCTGAGTGTCAGTCCACAAAGATTGGAAAGAGCCTTGGCTGGGTGTCAGTGGCTCTGTGGCCAGAAGTGTGCCTTAACTTCAGAGAAGTTGCAGGCTCTCAGCTTTCTCACAAGCAGCTGGCCCAATTTCTCCCAAGATCTTTCCAGTTCTGAGCTTGAACAGTCAAGCTCATCACCACTCCCAAGACCCCAGGATGGGCTTAGGGCTTGCCCAGAAGTTTAGGGCTTGACCAGAAGTATGGCTTTGAGAACTCCCCATTTCTGATGATGGCCATTCAGCCAGAGACAGCAGATTCTGAATGTTCAAGAGACACTGATTTTGTCAACCTCAAATTCAAGAAAGTTAGCCTTCAGGAGAGTCATGACCCAGGAAAGAATCACAGAAACAACAGCAAAGAGAAGGGACCACAAGGCCACAGCAGGAGCTGAAGCCAGAAGTCAAGTCATCTGAATGTTTACCCCAACCCAGACTTTTGCCCTGGGATCTGTAGAAACAAAGAGAGATCACTACCATTTAAGATGGGGAGTAGGGCGACTTGAGTTTCTGGCTGACAGGCCTGATAGCAGGGCACACACTGGACTGGAGGGTAGAAGGATTCTACTCTTCATTCATTTACTTAATAGTTCCACAATTATTGAGGAACTCAGTGAACATCTTGTGCTTGAAAAAGTAAACCATATGGTCCCAAAGAAGAGAAAATGTCTTTATTAGCATGTATACTGCTTAGATCCTGATGTCTAATAAAGGCAAAGTTGCCCTCTTCAAAATTCATGTGTGAATGTTGTTTAAGCCAAGTAACAAACAGATGAGGCCATGAGGAGAGGGTAGAAAATTAACACCATCTTGGGTTCCTTGGTACCATTTTTGATGTTCTGAGTCTTATTTCTTCTTAGAATAATTTTGCATGCCCAGCTGCATAAGCTTGTTGAGTTACACAAGGTAACAAGCTGTCCCACTGTAAAAGGCATGACATATCATTCCATCCATGCATGAAATTAAAAAGATGTGGTTTGCTAGAGATGGAGCAGATAAACCAAACTTGCTTCTCAGTCCATCTACTTTTATTCACATGTAAAATTCTCACGAGAAGGCAAGAAGAGCCAGTTGGTATGTTTAACTGTCCGGTGATGGGCGCCAATAAACAACCTCATGGAATATGATGTCAAAAAAGCGAGTGCTTATATTTATTGGGTTCCTATTGTGCACTTGGTGTGCCAGGAAGTGCAACATTCATAGGTAGAGAGTAATCATTTCAATAGCTCACACTTCCGGGTGGGCAGGACATGCATCTATCCTCAAAATATAGTCCGAAGAATGGTGGGGAGGAGGATCAAACAGGATCTGAAAATAGCAAAAGAATCTGACACCATCAAGCAAGACTTCTTGGTAGAGGCCATGCCTGACCTGAATCTTGCAGGAAAATTCAAAATTAGCTGACAGGATGAGAGGGAGACTGCAGCAGCAGGTACGCAGAGATAGCAGGGAGGGGCAACCCTTTGTCCCTTGCTGTGTGCCACGCAGGGAATATCTGCTGCAGCCACTGCTGCTCAGGGCGCCAACACGGATGCGAGCTCCTGCCAGGAGGTGAAGAGAGACACTGAGTAGGCGCCGCAGCAGATGTGGCAAGTGCATGGGGTTAATCAAGCGTTCTGCAGCCTGCGAGAGAAATCAATGCCCCAGAGCAGTTCTGGCAGCAGCTGGCAGGAGATGGCCCTGACTCAAGCTTTGTCCACCTGGAATAGGCAATGCTTTGCCCCCCTGGGAGGTGCAAGTGCCTCTCCCAGCCTTCTCATTCCTTCGCACAGAGCATTCGGCATGGGGGAGGGAAGAAATGAGTAATAGTGTCGTTGACCTACAATAAAGACAGTGATCAATAATCATTCTACAAAGGAAAAAGAGAGGAGGAAGATGGCTATTTGGTAATTTGATGGCTTCTATTTGCTTCCCTGGTTTTGATTTTACAGTTGGGAAGGAAGTGAGCATTATTACATGGCAATGAGGTTGCTATGGTAACTCCTTATTGTTTAATATAAGATGAGCTAAATCTTAGATAAGTTACTGGAAGAAAAATTAATGCCGCCAAAGGCCAGATCCTGTTTTTGATTCCTAGTTTTTTAGATATTTATTCCCGTTTCCTTTTTATACCCTGTCCTTCTCCTATAGGACATCAAACACATATCAGAATGAAGGATGGCTCCAGCTTTTAGTAGAGAACCCTGTCAAACAGGAAACCACTGCTTAGGGAGAAAAGCCAAGAGGAGAGGTTGGCACCTGTGTCTAGGAGCACTCAATGGGGTCTCCACACTGGCTCTGAAACAGCACTGAGTCTCAGCTTGGCTATTCAGCTATTCCATGGCCTTGGGAAATTAAAGATTCTGGACCTGTTTCTTAATATCTAAGTGGGGATAATAATGTTATCCATTTCATTGAGTTCTGTTGGAAAACATAAATCCTGGAAGGTTGTGAAGTTTTTAACACAGAGCCAGGCCTTAGTTAGCATCTAATAATTAGTAGCTATTCTTCTTTCTCCACCTGTGATGACAATGACATGCATACAGAAGCTATTAGTTTATCAATATTTCAAGTCCAGTTCAAGAGCTAGTCTTTCCTCATTTGTGGCTTCCCTTAGGCCTCCAGAGCTCGCTTTTCTCAGCACAACCATTGGCTTGCTTGTAGGTGTCGCAAGCTAGCACTAGACCGGGCTAAGAAAGGCTTGGGAAAGGGAGCCAGCAATCAGTCTCAAGAGCTCCTTTGCCCCAATGCCTGTACTGGGCTGCTTATACTATACTTGGTTCTATCATGATTCCTCCATAGGTGCTGATGTTGGTACAACCACCCTCATCTGACAAAGGGGAAAACTCAGGATCGCTGAGTTCCTAGTGTGTGCTTGGTATGGTTGGCTTCTTGATAGAGGGTTACCACCTTACTGAAGATTTCATCACTCACAAATAGTAGTTTCCTAACTATTAAATTACAAATGCTGACCTTTTCCCAGCCACAGAGTATTGCTTTGGATACATTCTGATGTGACTTTCCACCTTGCCCTGCTGTAGCAATTTAGGGCTTGAGTTCAGCCTTTGTTCCTTCTTCCTTGGGCACTGTCCCTTCCCCTATTCTTGGGGTAGCACCCACCAGACACTCAACAAAAGCCTATTGATTGAAGTATTGGAGTCAAATCAAAGAAAAACGTGAGTCAGGGAACGGAACCTGTGTGCGGGAGAGGCTGACGTGGGGAAGGCAGTGTCTTTGACTTCATTGACAGCACGGATAGACGAAGAGGAAAATGTATGGTGCATTTGACAGAAATGACTATCACAGGAAAGAAGGCAGGATGATGAAAATACTGGTTAAAATAAACCCAGTCAAATCAGAAGAAAACTAATTAACTTTCCAATTGTGTTAGAAGTTGTAAATTATAAGTTTTCATGCTACTAGGAAACCAGAGGTTTCACTATCACCAAAGAACACATAACTTTCACTTAATTGGCAGCACTACTGGTAATACTGTAAAAAGCACTCTGGTTTCCTGAAATTCCCTTGTAATTAAGGGCTTTTTAATTCAATAATTTCATTTCATTTAATCTATCACCTTGAAGCACAAGCTAAGGAGCCTAGGAAAGCAGTCTTTAGGATAATTTAATAAATGTTTCCATTTCTTTCAGCACCGCATTCCAGAGGCAATCGTGTTTGGGTTCAGTCTTTCATGAATGACAAGAGGTCACCCCCAAACAACCTGGTTCCTCCCTGCCAAGGTGCACTATGAAAAATTTTGAAGTGAATTGTGAAGCAATTTTATTAAAAATTTAGGACATTTTAAAAAATGAAATATACAGGTAATAAAAGAATTTTGGCATCAGGTAGTGAGAAGTATCCTGCAGCTGTGGAGCTGCCTGGGACTGAGCTTCCATTCTGGATAGGTTCCTTGTTTTCTTCTACCTGTAGCGCGCAGGGCCTTGGGTTTTCCCTCTGCATGCTAGGTCATGTGGCAATGTCACAGTCCCTTTGCTGTGGCTACAACCGAATACCACAAACTGAGAATTTATAAAGAGGAAAGGTTTACTCTGCTTACTGTTTTGATGCTTGGCTGCATAGAGAGAGACTCTTCTTGCAGTGGGCACTCTGTAGCATTTCTTGGCAGAGTTTCAATGTTCATGGCCAGGTCTCTGCTCCTCTTCTTCTTCTTTTTTTTTTTTTTTTTTTTTTTTTTTTTTTTTTTT
>PVIC010035937.1:0-18819 GCA_004025085.1 Thryonomys swinderianus
AAAAAAAAAAAAAAAAAAAAGAATACTAGTGAGAAAGTAACATGTTATTAACTAACTATTCACAATGTATGTATCTGTCAAAATATCTCATTGCACACAACAGAAATACATTTCTATTTATCAACCATAGAATGGATCCTGTTCAAAATAATTTCTAGCAATAAAATGTTACAATTCATGATTTTTATGTCCATACATTTACCAGTTAATACTTCTCAAGAGCAATACAGAATAATACTTACAATGAATGAATACATGAATGAATGAATGAATAATATAAAAGAATGTATATGTACTGATATTGTTCTTATTGGTATATGCTACAGTTGCATGTACTTTACTCTTAGTGTATCAATAGTCCTTTGAGACAGATGTTACTATATTTTCATTTTGCAGCTGTTAAGGTTTAGAAGGTTTAAGAAATTTTCTCAAGGATTAGAGCTTTGTTATAATTTGTATTCTCACCAGGTGTAGTTAAATGCTCTTTCTTTCCCCATATCCTCAACAGAGCTTGTTATTTTTTCATTTTGCTTTTTAATAGTCATTCTAATGGGTAAAATGTAATCTCAGTATGGTTTTCTCATTGTTTTTTTTTTTTTTCAAACAGGGTCTTACTATATAGTTCACTATGTAGTCCAGACTGACCTTAGACTCATGGTGATCCCCCTGCCTCACTCTCCCAACTGCATTGTGATTTTGATTTGAATTTCCCTGTTGTCTAAAAATGGTAAAGAGTAGTGTACAATTATTGGGCTCTTTAATAACTCTTCCATAAAATAGCAAATAACTCTCCAGCCCCAAATTACCCTTAGTTACTTTCCCCATTGTTGAGAGAAAATAATCAACACTTACTCAAACTTAAAAAAAAAATACTCAAAGGGGCGGAGGGTTAGTTCAGTGGTTCCGGCGCCTGCCTCGCAAGCACAAGGTCCTGAGTTCGATCCCCGGTAACCACATATAATGCTGGGCGTGGAGACACACCCACCAACAATCAACACCGCATACCACAATGCCAGACGTGGTGGCTCACGCTTGTAATCCCAGCACTCGGGAGGCAGAGACAGGAGGATTGCTGAGTTCGCGGGGGCTTGCCTGGGCACCATAGTGAGCTCAGGGCCAGCCTGAGCTACAAAGTGAGACCCTGTCTCAAAAAGAAAAAAAAAAAATACTCAAAGGAGGGACGGTTTCTTCTGGCTCACAGTTTGTAGAGGTTTTAGTCCACAATCAACTGGGTCCAAGGAGGGTAGTATGGGAGAGGAGAAATAGTTAATGCTGGGAAAAATACAGAAGGTAGGAGCACTAAGATACCAGTGAGCAACAACTCTTTCTGTGCCCTTTATCTTATCCAGGCTATCCACTCTTCAGTAAGTGGCACTTGTACCCATAATCCTAGCATCACACTGTGAATCAATTCCCGAATCACGCCCTTGATCCTAGCATTACACAACCTAGACCCAGCCAGCTCCAGAAAGTCCCACCTATCATTGCATGAGGCTCTGGGGAGACATCCAGACATGACCCATAACACACACTAAATTGTCAAAAGCTGCTAAGGAAATAACAACAATAAAATAAACCAATATCACTGATAAACACACTATGAAAACCCTGAGAAAATAACTGCAAATTAAATTCCACAGCAACATAATAAAGTAGGTTTCATTCTAGAGATGCGAGGTTGGTTCAAGATATGCCAAACAATAAATGTAACACGAGACTTAAGGATTAAAAACATCGTCATCATCATGTACATAGATACAGACAAATTCTTGGATAAAATTTAACATTCTTTTTTCAATGAAAACTCTGAAGAAACTGGATATAGAATGATTGTACTTTTACAAGAAAGGATCATATGTAACAAACACATTTAGCATCCATACTAAATGTGGAAAAGTAAAACCATTTTCTGTCAGATCAATCTTGAGAAAAGAATATCCACTCTTTCCACTCTGACTCAGTGTAGTTCTGACAACTGTAGCCAAATCAATCAGCTAAATAAAAGAAATAGGATAAAAGGAGAAAATACATTTGCAGATTTTTTGATTCTACATCTACAAAACTATAAAGACTCCAAAATGTTGTGTAGGGTTAAAAACAACTCATCAAAGTAGTAGTTTAAAAAAAATAGTAACTTTAAACACCAACAATGAAACTCACTAAGAAAGAAATCAGGAAAACAATCTCATTCAGAGTGCCCTAAGAAAAATTACCTAGAAATAAACCTAACACAAAGGAAATGAAGAAAATCTTCAATAAAAACATAAGACACTGACAGTAGAAGTTGAAGAAGATACTAGAAGTTAAAACATGCTATGTTTATGGACTGGCAGAATTAATGTTGTTAAGATGGGCAGGCTTCAGACTCAGTGCAGTGCCTATAAAAGTTCTGATGATAATCTTCACAGAGCTAAAACATATTCTAAAATTCGTAAAGAAGCACATAAAAGCACAGTCAAAGCAATCTGTGAATAAGGAAAATAATGCTAGAGGCATCACAATACTTTAAGTCACGTAGGTACCACTGTAAGAAAAAACAGTATAGTATCTGCATAAAATAGATATATTTCCCAATGAACTAGAGCATATGATGTAGACACCTATGAATATACCAGTCTGAGTTTTGACAAGAACTCAAAAATTTACATTGTAGAAAAGACAGATTCTTGACAAATGATGCTCAAAAAACAGTAGAAGCTTGAAACAAGATTGAAATGCTCACTCTACAAAAACTAACTCAGAATAGATCAAAGTCATTAAAACATACAACCTTAAAGCCATTAAGGGGAAACTAAAAGACTTCAAGATATCGGTACATGCCACACTTTCTTGAACACTACTCTAAATACATAAGGAAAAAATAGTGAGAATTAACAAATGAAATTACATCAAATTTAAAAGCTCTGGCAAGGCAAAATAACCAACAGTGTTTGGACAGCTCACAGAATGGGAGAACAATTGTTCAAGCTATTCAACTGACAGAAAACTGATATCCAGAATATATAAATATTTAAGATTTAACAGCAAAAGACAGTTACTCCAGTCAAGAATAGGCAAACAAGCTGCACTGACACCTCTGAAGAGAAAGTAAAACTCACTCCTGCCTTTTTTTCTGTAAAGAGATGTATCTATTCTTGAAAGTTATGTACATCAGTGGGCTGTACACCTTGTTTTTAAGTATGTGTGTGGAGGGAGAGTGAAATCTCTAAATTATCAAACTAAGACTATCTTTTATATGTACATACACTCATTTGATTCACTTTTAACTTTCCAAGTATGCAATATTCCTGGTAATTTGTTTTATCCTTTTTAAAATTGATTTCACTGGAACAGGTAGATCACATTCAATGTTGAGAGTTTGTACCAGCACATGACATCTTAATTTTCATTGTTCCCATTCCCCTGCCCTCCCTATAATCCCCCAGCCTCTGTATACATAAGCTCTGTTTCTCTTTTTTCACTATCAAATTTTTTCTTTCCCTTCTTTATCTTTCCCTACACTCTTTTCCCTTTTGTTTTTGAACATTTTCTTCCTATTTCACAGTATTTATCATACATTTTGGAACTCATTTACACCTTGAGTTTCTAATACCAGAGAAACGATATGGTATTTAGATATCTGTGTCCTATTTATTTAATTTATTAGTAAGTCCTCAAGATATATCCATTTTAGCATAAATGACTCAAATTTGTCATCCTTTATAGCCTAATAATATTCCATTTTATTTAAAAATATGCACATATCCTCTTTATACAGTTTCCTTTTGATGGTTATTTCAACATTTTACGAGATTCATCTGTCACAAACTAAGCTGCTATGAAAATGGTTGCACATATGTCAGTGTTGTATGATTCTTTTCATTCTTTCATGTAAACACCTAGCAGGAATCTCCACACTCATCTCCACAGTGGTTGCAATAGTCTACATTCCCACCAACAGTGGAGAAGGGTTCCTTTCTCACCACAGCCCTGCCAGCATTTGTTGTTGGTTGATTTAGAGAGAGCAGCCATTCTTCGTGATGTGAGATGCAATCTCAGTGTTGTTTTTATCTGCATCTCTCAAATGACTCTCCAATTTTGAACTTTCTTCACATCTTTCTTAGCCCCCTTTTCTTCTTCATCTGAAAAAAAAGTCTGTTCATTTCAGATGCCTATTTTTGCATTGGGTCTTTAAATTTGGGAGGGGTGATTTTTATAAGTGCTTTAGTACTCTAGATAGTAGCCCTTTGTCTGAGAAACAGCTGGTAAAAATTTTTTTCCCATATTGTGGAGTTGTCTTTCTGCTCTGCTGGTGGTTGCTCTTGTGCAAAAGCCTGGTAATAAAATGAAATAGATTCCAGTTTTTGGTTTCCTCTGCTAGTTCCCATCCTCCTGGAAGCAACCATTACCTCAATACCAAAAGCAGAGAAAGACTCAATCAAAAAAGAGAACTACAGGCCAATCTCCCTAATGAACATAGAAATAAAATCCTTAATAAGACACTGGTATTTTTTTTTCCTGCAAGAACAGGTTTAATTGCAGGGGAAACTATTGATCTTTTTATAGACTATTAAGCTTTAATTTCTTTCGGTAGAGAGCTTGAGAAATGGTCTCCAGGAAGTTTGATGATGAAGCAGATTAGAAATAATGCAGGTTTATATTTGCACAGAAAAGTCAGTATCCTCTGTCTTTTCATTATGTAAAGCAGAGACCTAGTGGTCCCGTGGGATAGCAAGTATCAGGGTATCTAAATCTGAAATATCACCAGTGAAATTACTTAAATCTCAAAACCAGTGCCACTTTACTTGATCCATATCCTACATAAATACTATTTTTCTTGACTCTGCAGGAAGAGAAAAAACAAACAAAAATACAGTTTAAAGTTGAGATAGAAATTAGCGGATGTGTTTAAAATCAGACTTGCCTATATTGATTTGTATGTTCCTTTCTCAAATTAGGAGAGTTACAGATTTTTGGCTGCTCAGATTTTTACTTTAAGCCTCATTTTAATACTTTACTGGTTTCATTTCTCTTTCCTCTTCACAGTGAAAGTGACAGTCACCAAAGACGGACATTCAATGTTTTTCTCCACTGCTTCCTATCTCTTGGAAATGTTTTTTTATTGTGGTATATTGAGGTGAGCCTTTGTTGTATGCCAGGTAATAATGATAGAAAAATATTAACATATGATTTTCTTTCCTTGAAGGAATAAAGGCTGATCATTTAGAATACTGTCCAATCATGAGTATGAGTATCATAAATGGGGGATGGATGTACTGTGCTATTTTGGGAAAAGCACATAGCTAATGTGAGACTGAAAATTGATTAAAAATGTTTTTAAACTGAATCTCAATGTGTGGAAGGAAGGCAGCATGGTAAAGATGGTAGAGAAAGCATGATCCAAAAAGAAGGGACTTTATGATCAAACACAGACAATGATAGAGAAAATGGAAACATGAAGCTGGAGAAATACTTGTATTGAATTTTTGCTAGAGAGAAAAGAACAGGCAGGAAGTGGGTGGAGATAAAGCCAGAAGCAGAGATAGGATCACCAGTCTACAGGAAGTCGTCTATGCTGTACTAAATATCCTAGATGAGATCTTCAGTGCACTGTAAACCATTCCAAGTCATGAGTACAGTAGTACAAAGGTATTTGAGAGCATGATTTCCACTGGCAAATGAAATTGTTGCCTGGCAGACGTCACATGTTCCATCAAGAAATGAGGAAAATCCAGAAGGAATGACAATGGGTACAGAAACAAATGTAAAATGTTTGGAAGATAAGGTAGCAGAAGGTGATGACATAATGCATATTCACTATAGACGTAGCTCAGGATAGATAGACATGGAGACTAGACACAATGTTAATTATGAAAAAGGACCCCCATCTTGTACTTTGTTGTTTGGTAGAAAGATATATGAGTAACTGAATTAACAAGGAAGTAATATAGCTTGGTAAATTCAATAAAGGAAATCAAGGAGAATTATTATTGTCAATGAATGCATATGAAAATATAAAGGACATATTAAGATATTTCTTTACCTGACACCCAAACTGACTCTTGTACTAACCTTAGATTGTACCCATTAGCTTGAAGTTGGGCAGAGCCAAAGCACGAAGCATTAACAAAGTTTGCAAGTGGACCACAGGCACGTTACAAAAGGTCCACTCCAAAGGTCTCAAACAGACAGGAGTATTGGGTGACTAAATTGTTATGAACAAATATATAGATTTAATTTCATCTTATTACATGAGAGCTGATAATGTTCAATTTCAGGATTCTGATGCTAGTACTGGAGTTTCATCTAAATGTTTCAGAGAGAAAAATACATCATGAGATTAAGAGAAATAGAGATTATTATGCTCTTTGTCCAAGAATTGTCTTCCTATGGAGTATATAGCAACCCAGAAAAAACAAACAAACTTTGCATGTTCAGTAATGCACTTACTGAATTCGCTGACATACATCATCGGTATTCCAAATTAATCTTAAACATTTTTTGTACATGTTTGATAAGGTCAGTACGAGGAGAAATGGCAAAATTAGCTTTTCTGGTGTACCACTGAATACATGAATAAGTAACTATATTGACTGCGTTGAGACCAGTATTTCTCTATGAAATGAAAACGTGGTTATATAAAATAGAAAAACTAACCTGACCTTTAAAACTTCTAGGGCAGCAAACAGATGGAACAACTTAAGCAGCAACAACAAAACTGTGTCATATGACAAGAAAATTGGCAATGAATTCATGTGTTTTTCAATAGGATTAATACATACTGAATGGAACTGTAAATAAATAGGACAAAACAAAAACAAAACAAAACACCAGACACAGAGAAACATGCTGGGACACACTTATAATTTCAACACTATGAGAGTATGAGTCAGAAAGAATGCAAATTTGAGTCTGGCCAGGGAAGTTTAGTAGATAAGAGTTCCTCTGTCTCAAAATAAATAAATAAACTAATAAAAATTTTTAAAAAGGTAGCTGACAATTCAGGATTACAAAGGAAATTAAAATATAATATGACAATCAAATCAGATTAAATGCATTATTCTTTGCTAGACTGTGAATAATCTTAGTTACATACACATGTATCCAGCCATAATGACATCATGACACAATGGGTCAAGCTTGAGTGGGGATCAAATGAAATTTGTATTTCATTGTACCATGCATGCCAATCTCAATTTTCTAGAATATGATTATGATACTGTGACTTTAAAAAAGAGCATCCTTCAAAAAAAAATCCAGAAGTCATTAGAAGTGCCCCAGAGTATGCAAGAAACTCAAGTGGATGTGGGCAAGAAGTATAGTGAAGATGGATAGATTGATGGTCAGCACATGGATAGGCAAAAGACTTATGTTGAAAAATGCTAATGATTGCAACCCATAGTCACTATTCATGAGACAGTACTATTTTAATTGCCTTTCTGAAGGATTGTAAATTGTCTAAAACTAAAACTCCATGGGAGGTAAAGAGTGTTATTTGTTTGTCTTCAAAATGAATGGCTCTAATGTAAACTTCTAAACTATAATGAAAAATTATAACAATATTTTCTCTAACCATTTTGAAAATGTTACTCTAAATCTTTGTTGATGCTAAATGTCTGTCAATCTAATTGTTATACCTTTCAAAAAAGATAATATTTTTCAGGCCAGAGATTTAGCTCAGTGGTTTGGCTCCTGCCTAGCAAGCGTGAGGTCCATGGTTCAATACCCAATAACCACATACAACAATATCAGACGTGGTGCCTCAGTCCCACCAGCAATCAGTATCATCAGTACCGATACCACAACGCCGGGTGTGGTGACTCACGACTGTAATACCAGCACTCATGAAGCAAAGGCAGGAGGACTGCTGAGTTCGAGGCTTGCGTGGGCTACATAGTGAGGCCAGCCTGAACTACAAAGAGAGACCCTCTCTCTCTCTCTCTCTCTCTCTCTCTCTCTCTCTCTCTCACACACACACACACACACACACACACAAAGATATTTTTCTTCAAGTCTAAGACTTTTTATTCTTTTTGCCCTTGATGTTTTGCTTTCACCAAATACTTATACAGGCAAATTTGGATGCCATCTCTGCTGTTATCTCCAGTTTGACTGCTCACTTCTCAATGTTGCCTCCTTTCTACCAGAATCTTGAGTTGTTTCCCCAGTTGGGAATCATTCTGGGGGCAAATCAGTATTTTGTGACTTTTTTTTTTATTCAAATAGTTCAGATGTTGGTAGTCCTACACTTAGGGCCTAAGGGCATGGCCACTATTCCTGATGGGCCTAGGATCCCATCCTGCAGGTGACATAAGAAATGAGACTTAGAAATAAATGTACAGAAAATGACTGTGTCGAAGGGGAAAAGAGTGAGGTTTGTAGAAATTGAAGCAAAAGTATTTTTCTAACGGGGTTTCACACACAGGGTGTCACTGATAGCTGTAATTTTATTTTGAAGGCTGAAGTAACTGTGCCTCAACCTACTGTCATCAAGTGATATTTATTCAGAAAACTGTGAAGCAACAAATGAAGACATGTCTCATCTCCTGACAAGGCCTGATGTTCTGAAAACCCCACACCTGGGTACTGAATTCAGTTTGAGGTATCTAACCCCAGACAGTTTGGAAAAAGTTCAGAGAAGAGTAATCCCAACTCTGACCCACACCTCCCACAATTAAGAAATAGAATTTTATTTTAATGTAGCAATCCAACAACAACACGCTACCCCACACATAAAACCACAGTTATTAAAGAAAGAAAGCCTGGCTGGAGATAAAAGATAGAGCATGGAGCTAACTACATGAAAATGTACTTCAGGGCCAGCAACTCATAACTACAGGAAAGGAATGATTTGGCACCACAAATATTTTAAATTCATTTTGCCTGAGGAATAGTACAACTTTTTATAAGGTGTTACTAATAAAGTAAGCATAGTTTTTTCCAAATTTGTTATATTTTTTGAGCTACATTTACAAACTTGGAGAGATGCTTTTTAATGAAAATAAGTATATTCATATATTTTTTGTGTAACTACTAGTGATCTAAGAAACATTATTATTAATAAGTAATAATAAGATTGAATGAAATGATGTCAATGGCTAAGCATATTTTTGAATATAAACATTTAGAACATTATCAGGGGCTGGGGATTTAGCTCAAGTGGTACTGCGTCTACCTTGGAAGAAGAAGGGCCTGGGTTCAATACTTGGTACCAAAAAACAAGCAAACAAACAAACAAAAAAACAAAAAACAGATCTGGAAGAACATTTAGAACATTATCGAAACATGCTTTCCTAGTATGGATACTTAACAGTTATGTTTTTTCCTTGCCTATTTCTCTCTTTTATAATCTCTATACCATTTAATATAATGGAAAAAATAGCATAATAGGACATTTTGCATAAGTGTACTTTGCACCTTTAAAAATCAATCTGACAGTCATTTTATCCTTTTTTTTTTTTTTTGAGACACGGTCTCACTTTGTAGTTCAGGCTGGCCCTGAGCTCACTATGTAGCCCAGGCAAGCCTCGAACTCAGAAATCCTCCTGTCTCTGCCTCCCGAGTGCTAGGATTACAGGTGTGAGCCACCATGCCTGGCACTATGGTATGTGGTATTGATTGCCCATGGGCATGAGTCCCCACGCCCAGCATTATATGTGGTTACTGGGGATTGAACTCAGGACCTTGCACTTGCAAGGCACGTGCCAGAACCACTGAGCTAAATCTCCAGCCTCATTTTATCCTTTTTAGTATTTTTTAGTTAACGTTTGCTAAAAGCCCACCATGAGTTAGGTATTGTGCTATGCTAAGACATATAATTCTAGCCTTGATCATGAAATATAACTCTTGTCTTTGATAAGCTGCCTTTCCACTGAAAACTGATTTTGTGTTAGGAACACTTTGGCAGATATATATGTAAAGAGGTTTAAAGGACAAGATACAAATGTCTTAAGCAATCATTTCACTGTGTTTTGGACAAGGATATTAAGTCAACATTAAACTGAAAAATTAGTAGTGTATAAAATTGGGTGTTATCTTTAAAAACGTTTTAGAAGATGTGAAATAATACCCATGTATAGCACGACCTAGTTTTCTAGATAACTTGGAAGTCTGCATGGGCATCAGCCTTTAAAATTTAAATTAAATTGATATGCATTTCCTGTGAATATTTAGTTCCTTAATAATCTCTCCTGAAATTTGTCAGAGGCCGGATAATACCTCTAGGCTAACTAATTCCACACCAGTACTCTGAGACTAATATTTCTAAGGACCACAGCCTTTCACAGTCTTGCCCAACTCCAAGGATAAGAGCAGGCTGTTGTTTTGTGTGCTTTTAAGGTAACTTTTAAATTGCTTCTTTTAAAGTTTTGGAGTAACCCAGGTACTCCCCTCAAATTTACCTGTGCTTGTATTTTTACGTATGCAGAGAGATTCCTTAGAATAACTTACTAAAGTGTTGTCTACATGTTTTGGATTTTATGTCTCTACTTCTTTTAACAGCCTCTGCAAAACGTTAAAAATAGATTTACTACTGAATTGTAGATACTTACCTGGGAAGGTTGCTGGCTCTGGTCCATTTCAGAGTTCAATAACACATCCTGTTCACTGTGAATGTAAGACACAACTTACTGTTTGAGATGTTCATTGTGAAGTTTCACTGTGATCACTGCCAAATGGGCCCAGGGATTGGAAAGTAGGAGGAGTCGTGACCTGACAAGGTTCACTCATTGGTTCTCAGTTGCAGAAAATGTTCCTCTCACTGGGTTCATTTAATGATACTGGCAGCAGCTTCTTATAGTGCAGGAGATGGTGTGGGGAATTACATGGTCATGCAGTGGGTAGGAGGCAAGAGTGTCATGGAACACCCCACCAGGCATAAGATCTCCTTGTGCAACAATGAGTTGTTCAGCAAAAAATGTCAGAAGTATCAAAATTAAGAAAGCTTGGCTTACCTGACTCTGAAGAAGAGCTCTAAAATTAATTTGTTTCTAGCTTGGTCAAAACTTCAGGGTGCTCTGAACCCCATCTCCAGCAGTGTGGAATATGGATGAGCAAGAAACTTTCCGCTACAAAGTCATTTGTGAAAAAGGTGATGGAGGCAGGCTGTCCAAGGACAGGGCTCACAGAACCTAGAGCATTCATTTCTTCCTTGAAGGAGGAAAGAGGCTAAAGCTCTGTACTAAAATACAGTTGCCATTTTGTGGTACTTTCCTATGTTTCTGAGTATGGAGAAAGATCCATGCACACCTGGCTGCTCAATCTCTACTAGTTACTAGTTAACTATATATTTTAGTATGTAAAAATTCCTAAATGGTTGACCAGATCCTGTAACTGCACTGGAAAGACCTGTACTTATTTACCCATTCTGAAATTCGATTGACTCAACAGATATCAATATTCGAGAAGACTTCCATCTCTGGCTAATTCAGTGATAAATCAGATGTGAACATTTAACATTCACTTTTTATAGTCAAAAGCAAAATAAGGTTCTCTAATTTTTAAATGTAGGAAGTAAAAGAAATCCTACCCGTGAGTTCTAGGTGCAAACTTCACATTGACTCTGGATGTAGTTTGGATGTGGATCATGTATTCACAGTACCTCCAAGAAGGTATGACCTCCTTAACCCACAGTGACATCCAGCTTCTCAAGTGGTAATTCATTGCAATTCTAGATATACTTAATTATTTTCCTCAAGCTGAAAATTTTTGCCATAAAATCTCATCTCATTACTTATAATCATGTGTAATGGATAGTCAACTTCTAAATGACTAATGTTCAGAGCTTTTGTTTCCAAATCCTAATAGATTTCCATTGTTATGTATCAGTAAAATACATTCCATACTACATTCTTATTTTTCTTCCCTGCAACCTGTGTACAATAAGGCATGGATTTGCATTTGCTCAGTTCCAAAGCACAGGCTGCAATCTGTTACCATGAATTCTAAAATAATGTTTTACACTCTCTGATATTCATTCCTTCATCATCTCCTTCACCAAATAGGTTTTCTTTTTCTTTTTTCTTTTTCTTCTTTCTTTCTTTTTTTTTTTTTTTTTTTTTTTTTTTTTTTTTTTTTTTTTTTTTTTTTTTTTTTTTTTTTTTTTTTTTTTTTTTTTTTTTTTTTTTTTTTTTTTTTGCAGTATTGGGGATCAAATTTGGGCCCTTGTTTGTCCAAGGTTGGTGTGATACCACTTGAGCTAAATCCCCAACCCTCAGATAGTTTTGTCTTATTGGTCAGAAAAAACATCTTAAACAGTATTTTCTATTTTGCAAGAAATTTTAGATTGACAGTCCAGCAGAGCTTCCTCACTAAATGCCATCATAAAAGATGTTCAATTTTTTTATAAAAAATTAGGTAAATCATAGCTTTTATATTGTGTACCTCAAAAATGTAATATCTGAAAAATAACAAAGATGGTGTCAGAAGAATAATGGAAATTTTGCTTTTCTCATTATTTTCCTTAGTGTGGTTTTTAAATTGCCTTTGAATTTGTTAATTAATTCTCTGATTTTTATGTCATTGAAGCTCAAAGAAAAAAATGATATTTAAATATAATGAGCTTTTCTTCTGGAATGTAGTCCTTGTTATAAAAGTATAAATGATAGTAGCAATGCATAGAATATGTTAATAATTATTCATAATGGTTAATTTTAATAATTAACATAAAATTGCAAAAGGAAATATTTTATTGTGTGTAATGGGTATCTTGTAAAATGACAGTGCATAATAAGTCTAGAGGGAGATAATGAGTGCCCATTTGAAATCCCTACTCATTTCTGTTTATGCTTATTAGTATATAATAATTAATAAAATATTTGGTGGTAAGAAAATAGAGTGTGTAAATAGTTCTTCATATGGAAGCCCCTAATGATGGCACTTTCTTTGGAAATATGATTCTTCTATGTCACATTTTTAAGAGGCTAAGTTAAGGCCATCCATTTCAGTCACAGAATTAACTTTTATGGAGTGGATTCAGTACTCCAGTTTTCATTAAAAGACATGAATATGTTTCTCTTCTTTCCATTTAAGAGAATACTAAAAATAAAGTAGTCACACAAATAAAAGGAGAAATCATTTCCTCTCTCCCCTCTAGGTTTTATTAATTTTTTATCTTGTTTGCTCTAAGTCTTACCGGCAGAACATATGACCAATATTCATTTTTAATGCAAATATTTAAGACAAAGAATGGGTTTGGCATACCATACTACATACATAGGTCCAGAGTCACAATCAACAACTGCTGAATCTCAGTAGATTTGGATGATAGGGGTTTATAGATGACTCTGGAAACAATCCAATGTTGAGGGGTTCGTTCCGAGGGAACTCATCCTCTACCATTGCTGTACTGCAGTCAGGGGCTGGAAGTGGTATACAAAACTTTCTCTGAGTCGAACTTTCACTTTTCTAATAAAGCACAGAAATGGCCAGTTGAATTTGCAAGATAAATGAAAAATGAGATTTGGTGAACAGCCTTGTTCTCTGGGGTAATTTTTTTTTTTACTTATTCTCAGCTATAATTTTATGATCTACCATCTATTCCACACTAAATCTGAAGCCTTGAACTTCGTTCCAATCTTGCTTTATCCTAGAATTTGTGAAACGAGTCAATAACGAAGCAAGCCCTTCAAATGCATACCGGATGCTGTGAAGCCATGGACAAGTCACACACCAGGCTCCTAGAATACTGTGTATCTCTCCAAAGAGCCTTTTCTGTTCTTTGAACAATGTAAACATTCTCACATCAGCCCGTGACTTGCTTGATCCAATCTCATTGGATCCAAGCTTTTCTTATACATCATCCCCATAGGAAGATCACCAGTGACCATCCCACTTAAAACAGTCCTTCTGGCACTACTTCATTGTCTGTCTCCTATCGTCAAAGAATTGATGACCCATGACCTGATTTGTAGGATAAATCCATGTGCTTATTTGTTAACAGTTTGAGTCCCTCACCAAAATGAATTTTGTAAGAGTAGTGGACTTACTTCATCAATCCATTCACTGAGTCTGCAATAGTGCCTGGCAGATAATAGTCACTCAAAAATTTGGATATTGAATAAATTAATAGATAGATAGATAGATAGATAGATAGATAGATAGATAGATAGATAGATAGATGATGGCAGGTTAATTGGTTTTAGAAGGATAGGTAGGGTTTTTTTCCTTTCAATTCCTGGACTTTCAAGGCCAGATGAACAACAAATGTATATTAATTTTAAACTAAGGTTTGGGGCAAATCAAGACATACTTCAGCGATAATTTCTGATATGGTTTGGAACAAATCTTTACAAATGGAAAAATATTTCTGATATTCTTCAATTCATAAAATAAAAATATGCATTACTTTGAATATTTATTTTCTGGTAGAGTCTTGAATGTATATTAGCAATATGTTCTACTTCTTCATTAATTCAGTCACCAGGCAATAGTCAATATATAACTTACAATGGGCCAAACACTCTTTAGTAAAGTTAGTGAAGAGAGAGGCTTACCATTTTCATAAATTCTATATAACATGAAGCATGACTTTTTATTACTTTAAAGCAGTGTCTTATAAAATATGCCAGTTCATGGTAAAGACAATAAACATTATAATGCACAACACAAGTTTACTATAGTTGAACATTATATTAAAATATTTATACGCTTGATAATTTTAAAGCTTTCTTGACTGAACATACTGTTGAAAAATTGTAATTTCCATTTCTGTATAAATGTAAAAAGTGCTTAGTATGTTTCCAAATTTCAGGTGTGTTAAACTGTAATAAATTTAATTATTGATTTGAAGGTTGGAGAAGTTTTCATTTGTTCTGCAATCTTAACATGCAAACAGAAGAAAGTTACTTTGCTTCCACCTTGGTAGGATTGATATACTCTCATCACTTTAGTTATTGGGTGGTGTATTATGTACTTATAATTAACTTTCTGGCATTGTAAGCCATAGTTCTCTGTCAGACAGTTTTATAATAATAATTAGTAAAAGAAATTTTAAAAATTTTATCTAAATGTTATTGCCTGTACTGAGCTTAACTTTTTGTACTTCCTTTACAAATGAAATGTTTCTTTGAACCTTGTAAAAACTGACTAATGCTTAGCCTCATTCAAGAAATGATTTTGTGATGGCACAGGTTTGCTGCTTGTCCCTCTCTTCCCTGTGGCGATCCTTCCTGGCAGTGCTCACGTTTATGCACAAGATGTGTTCATGCCAGCTTCAGGGTAAGTTCAGCCCCTGTGGTTTGCTACTGCTAAAGGTCCTTCCAAAATATTCTGGATTGTCATATCTCCAGCACAAAGACACCTATGACCCGGGTCTCTGTTCACATGCTCCCAATGACATAATCCCGTCTATGCTGGTAAGTTTTCTAGATAAAGGTCCAGGTAGATTATAACTCACCTATTGATACTCTCTTACTGCTTGAGTGGTTCATGACATTATATACTGATTCTTATTGAGTTATCATTACTAATGCTATTGTTTAGACTGTTTTATGAACTACTTATGGCCTAAAACCTCAAAAAGTAATATATCTCATTATATATGAAGATATCCATAACTTCTTGTTACTTCTCACCTTCTATTTTTTGTTTTGTTCTGTCTTCTGTTGTTCTCTATTGATAACTCAGGACCTTGCACTTCCTAGGCAGGTAAAGGGCCCTGAGCTAAATCTTAGCCTTCATGTATTTGTGGTGAAAACATTTCACTCCTTCAGCCATTCCTTACAGCATTTGTATCTCTTCTCACCCTCTGTGTCCTTCTGGTAAAACTACTTGCTGTCTCCTGCCCGTATCCTTCTCTGACACTTTAGGATTGGTCTCTGCTCTGTTCTCCACCTGTCCTGCCTCCACCCATTAGAGTCTAATGATCCCACCTCTCGGGAGCTTCTCTTGAGGCCTCTGCTAGTTCATCTACTCTTTCTCAAAGTAGCACATGAGTCACTGTGAATCAAGAGTGTATGAGATATTTTTTTTAATCTTTGGTTACTTGATAACAGACAGTAACTGAGACAGAAGAGGAAATGGCACTGCCTGAAGAGGAGGAAATTGATACAATGCTTAGTCAGAACTGATGGAAATTTAAAAGAGAAAGAAGAGATTGACAATCACTGCTGCAGAAAGGAAGTGTGTGCAAGAAGTCTCATTCAGCTTGCTAGTCAAACAATCTCCAGAAGTGAATGGCAGACCAAGGTATAACATGTGGACCAGACGTGGATTGGTATATCTGTTCACAGTGGCTGATTATTAGATAATCTAAGAGAATTTAAAGAAACTAATGCTGAATCTGTCTTTTCCATAATCAATAGTTTGTCCCATCCAAGCATGTGAAGTACATGTTTTAAAAAAAATCTGTTTGGCTGAAAACTGTTTAGTTATTCTTCAAACAGTCATACGAAGCATTTATCTGGAACCCTATAAGTATGCCTGAGTCAAAATTTAAATTAATGACTGACACTGAAAAGCCAAGTCCGGATTGGTGAGTATAAGAAGGACTCTAGAAGACAGAACACTGGAGATAAAGAGCATTGTGGGGCACTTCCCCAAAGGGGCGGCCGTCTCCCGTCACAGCGAGCACTGGGAGGTTGCTTGGGAGACTGGCTCTCTTGCCAAGTGGGATTTTTACAAAAGGCTTACAAGGGAGGACTCACGTCAAGAACGGTTTTAGGGTTAGAACATATCTACCCACTTTCTTCCCGTATTCAGTTTCCTTTGGGCCAATTTTACCCTTTAGAGAGATAACTTGCTGCCAATCATTGGGCTGTTCATCCCTGTCAGCTCCTTGGAAATCACGTGCCCTGTGGAAAAGGGAATCGGCACAGATTGTGTCTGGCCAGGAGAGAGCAAAGAGACAGCGAGGTGAAAATGAGAACGGCCATAATGTTGACATCAATCGTAGCACCCATTTGTCCTCTCTGTAGCCACTGAAGATTTCTGTCTTGGTTACTTTTCTTGTCTCTGAGACTGAATGCTGAAACTCAAAAATAAAGGGGGGAAAGTTTATTTAGCTTACAGTTGTAAAAAGTTTCAATCCATAGTCGGCTAGCTCCAAGGAAGGGTGGTGTGGCACAGAAATGTTGCAAGGGAGAAATGGTCCATGTCAAAGCAGGGCAAGCAGAATGCAGCTAGCGACAAGTGGCAGTCATACCTTCTGTCTGTCCCTTCCCAGTTTATCCAGGCCACACATTCTAGGGCGGGTGAAACTCACACTCATATTTATCAAATCAATCAGTGGACTAGTTTAGTAATCACTCATCCTTAATCCCAAAGCATCACACACCCTAGATCCAACCACCTCTGAAAAAGCCCCACCTGTGACTGCAGGAGGCCTTGAGGACAGCTAGATGTAAGGCGGAGCAGCTTTCTTCTGTGCCAGGGCACCGGAGAGTTACTAGCAGATCATGGCCCCAAACACCTGCAAACTAACATCAGGCTCAGCTCAAGTTGCACAAATGAGTATTGCATGATTTGCAGCACCAAGGAAACCAGGGCAACATGACATTTCAAGTATCTGGTTATCAGCATCACAGATGACCCTATAACTAATCTTCTGTTAGAAATCTGTGTATTTCCTACTGAGCTGTACACCGTTACTATGAAAACAGCCACATGATTCCTTAGAGGAGCAGCCAGGGAGATCTTGACTCCATATGCTGGCTGTGGACTTGTAGGCTCATTGTGCAGGTTAACTTAGCCATCGTTTCTGTCCAGGTATCCTTAGACATCTGGGACAACTCTTGTTTGGAAACTTAACAGTTGGTCCCAATTTCTAAATATTCTTGTTAGCCTTTTGCTAACATTCTTTTCATTTTGCTCCACTAGTGTACATGTGTCAGCCTAGTTAGCTTTCCGTCTGTGTCAGCAGCATAGGAAAATGACGATCTGTCAGCTGTCCGTAGATCTTTGGGAGGGAAGGTTCTGTTTGTCTCTCTGGCCTTAGTGCCTCTCATGATGATTATATCCATCTCAGGGCTGATGATCACTAATTAACTGCTGCTACATGCAGCCATTCTGTAATCTCATCTTTCCTAGAGAAAGTCAAAATAGTTCTATCACAGTGTTCCACACTAAAACGTTCACCTCCCGAGGAGCTACCACTGAACAGACACTTACTCACCTGCATCTTCCATAGTAGGTTAGATATCCATGCCCTCAGTGAACAGGGGCTCTTTCTTTTGCTCCTGGAGAGCTTGGTTATCCATACGTGATTAAAGTCATTTCAACAACCTCACGTACATTCTGACCACCTCGTTTTGCCGAGGAAGTTGTTATGCTTGCTCTTTGTGTACTCTGGCAATCTCAGAGTCCAGACTTTCATGAAAAAACTCTGCAAATTACAAGAGCCAACCCCTACAGTCCTTTCTATAATGTTTCGTATTGATTCATGAGATTCTGAATTCATTCCACTGTTTTGTTTTGTTTTTAATCTTCTGTGCCAAGGCCCAGACCCATACTTCCTTTCAGTTTGTTGCCACTGCTGGGTCAGCTACTGCCAGGACTTACCAGAATAGCTTATTTCTTCTTGGATCAGATCTCTGACTTCCCTTTGGAGCCAGAGCTAAGGCCTAAGACTGCCTACGAGCTGTTGGCAGCACAGGTATGTGTCCACTCTGACTCAGCATCTTACTGTAGGACACCTGCCCCCTGGGAGGTCATTGCTGTCTTAATTTAAAGGAACTCTGAGTCACGTCTAGGACAATGGACAAGGACGACATACTGTCGCCCCCATGCGGGGGTCATTGCCCATTATCCCCCCTCCTGATCTCCACACCACAACTTTCACTCGAAGCTCTTAACTGTATCAGAAGCTACCATGGTCATAGATTTTTTTTATTGAAATCTTTATTG
>PVIC010035938.1:0-18820 GCA_004025085.1 Thryonomys swinderianus
CAGGCTGGCCCTGAGCTCACTATGGTGCCCAGGCAAGCCGCCGCGAACTCAGCAATCCTCCTGTCTCTGCTTCCCGAGTGCTGGGATTACAGACGTGAGCCACCACGCCCAGCATTATATGTGGTAACCGGGGATCGAACTCAGGTCCTTGCGCTTGTGAGGCAGGCGCCGGAACCACTGAGCTAACCCTCCGGCCCTGGCCTGTAGTTTTCTTTTGTGGTGGGATCTTTCTCTGCCTTTGGAATCAAGGTGATAGTTGCTTCAAAGAATGATTTGGGGAGTACTGCTTCCCTTTCGATTTCGTTAAAAAGATTGAGGAGTACAGGCATTAACTCTTCTTTAAAAGTTTTATAGAATAGAGCAGTGAAGCTATCAGGACCAGGGCTTTTGTTTGTTGGTAGGTTTTTTATTACATTTTCAATTTCACAGATTGATATTGGGTTGTTTAACATTATTATATCCTCTTCGTTCAGCTTTGGAAGTTCATATGTGTCTAGGAATCTATCCATTTCCTCTAGATTTTCTATCTTTTTGGAGTACAAATTTGCAAAGTACGTGTTTATTATTCTTTGGATTTCCTCTGGATCTGTGCTGATTTCCCCATTTTCCTTCCTTATAGCATGGATTTTGAGCCTTTTCCTTGTGGATTTGAGCCTTTTCCTTTGTTTGATAAAGTTGGCTAAGGGTCTGTCAATTTTTTTTATCCTTTCAGAGAACCAGCTTTTTGATTCATTGATTCTTTGTATTGTTCTCTTTGTCTCCATTGCGTTAATTTCTGCTCTGATCCTAATAATTTCCTCCGTAGTGTGAGCTTTGGGTTTGTCTTGTTCCTCTTTTTCTAATTGTCTGAGATTCATCATTAGATGGTTTATTTCAGTTTGCTCTATTTTCCGAGTGTAGACATTCATTGCTATAAATTTCCCTCATAGAACTGTTTTCCTTGTGTCCCCTAAGTTCCTGTGTGTTGTACTGGGGTTGTCATTTAGTTGTAGAAACTATTTAATTTCTTTTGAGGCCCATTGGTTGGTCAGCAGAGTGTTGTTCAGTTTCCATGTGTTCGTGAGGATCTTGGAATTTTTTTTGCTATTCAGCTCCAGTTTCAAGGTACTATGGTCTGATAGTATTCAGGGGATAATTTTGATTCCTTTGCATTTACTTAAACCTGTTCTATGAACTAGAATGTGATCTATTTTGGAGAATGATCCATGAGCAGCTGAGAAGAAGGTATACTCTGGCTTTGTAGGTTGAAATACTCTGTAGGCATCTATTAAATCCATTTGCTTGAAAGTTTGATTTAGCTCAAGTATTTCCTTATTGATTCTTTGACCAGTTGATTTGTCAATTTGTGATAGTGGAGTATTGACATCCCCTACTACTATTGTATTCGTGGTTGTCTGGCTTTTCATGTCCACTAATGTTTGTTTTATGCAGTTGGATGCATTCGAGTTTGGTGCATAGATATTTATGATATTTATTTCTCTTGGATCATTCCCTGTAGGAGAATATAGTGACCTTTATATCTTTTAATCAGTTTGCATTTGAAATCTATTTTATCTGCAAAGAAGATAGGCACTCCTGCTTTTTTTGCCATTTCCTGTGGCATGGAGGATTGTTTTCCAACCCTTTATTTTCAGTCTATGGGTTTCCTTCTGAATTAGGTGTGTTTCCTGTATGCAGCAGATTGTAGGATCTTGCTTCTTGATCCAATCTGCTAGTCTGTGTCTTGTAATTGGCCCATTGAGTCCATTGACATTAATGGTTATGACTGATAAGGACATATTCAGAGCTGCCATGTTTCCCTGTTGGTTCTTTTCTTCCTTGCTTTTCCCCTTTTCTGTTTAGTTTCTTGTTTGCCCCAGTGAGTTCATTCTCCTGGGTCTTGTGGGTATGGAATTTTCTGTGTTTTTTTCCAAGATGTTCTTTAGAATGTTTTGGAGTGCAGGTTTCGTATTTGCAAAGTTTTTCAGGTGTTGTTTGTCATGGAAATCTTATTTCCCCATTTGTTCTGAAAGATAGTTTTGCGGGATACAACAGTTTAGGCTGGAGGTTGTTTTCCTGCAATGCTTGAAATACTTCCCTCCACGCTTTCCTTGCACTGAGTGTTTATGTTGAAAAGTCTGCTGTGATCCTAATGGGCTTCCCTTTGTAGGTGATTTTCTTCCTTTCTCTCACTGCTTTCAGTATTTCATTCTTGTGTTGTGTATCTGGAACCTCGATAATTATATGTCTAGGTGTAGATATTTTTATGTCACGGTGTTTTGGAGTCCTGTAGGCCTCTTTTATCTGCATGTCCGTGTCTTTTCCTGTGAAGTTTTCTGCCGTTATCTCTGACAACAGTTTTTTTTGTGTGTGTTTTGCATTGTCTCCTGCTTCCTCAGTGATTCCAATCAGTCTTATGTCATTTTTCTTTTAGTCACCTAGAAGCTGTTGGATTGATTTCTCATGGTCCCTTGCCCATTTCCATACATTATGTCTTTGCTATTCTGTCCTCTAGGTCTGAGATTCGGTTCTCTATTTCATTCATCCTACTTCGCAAGCTTTCAGTCTCCTTCATCATCACCTGGAGCTCTGCTTGAAGCTGTTTAAAAGGTTCCATTGCTTATGCTATCTTGGATTCTATCATCTCACTGATCTCATCTTTAATGATGTCTTTCACTGTGGACACTATCTCTGTTTTGATCTCAGAGATGAGTCCTGATTTCCATTTTACTAGATCTGCTTTAGTTACCATCTCCAAGAGTCCTGGTGTTTGAGTTTCAGTTTGCTCTATTTCCCTTTTCTCTGAATTTCCCTGTGGTGGTGATCTTTGTTTCTGGTTTTTTGTGTATTTTCTCATTTCTACTCTTTTGTTGTTACTAATGCTATTTGTTTAATTCCTTTCCTGATGACATGGCAGTGTTTGTTGCAGGTCTCTTTCTGTTATCTGGGACCCTTTGGAAGTGGCACCTTCCTGGGTTGTCCTCCTTGAATCTGTAATGACCCTTGAGAGTTCTCAGTTCTGACACATCATGGGAGGTATTTGAACAGAACAATCACATCATATTTGTTACCATAATACCATCAGTGCCAATATCAGTATTAAACACAGTAAATAAAATGAAAAGTTTTGTTAATTTCTATTCTGTAGACTTTGAGTTCATGAGTTACCTCTATGTCCATATATCAAAATTTAGAATTAATCAGCAATGTGTATATAACATGTAGATCATAAATGTACCTCCAGAACCTTTTGGAGATAAGAGGTCACTGGGGAATCAGGGAGATAGGGAGACAGGAGGAGAATGAAATAGGGTTAGCGGATTTATAAAGATCACCTAGACTTGACAGCCTTGTATATGCCAGCAGGTAACAGATAAAAGGGCATATGTAAAGCAATACCAACTGTATGCTGTAAGACTGCTGGAGACTTTTTTTTTTTTTGGGAGACAGGGTCTCGCTTTGTAGTTCAGGCTGGCCCTGAGCTCACTATGGTGCCCAGGCAAGCCGCTGCAAACTCAGCAATCCTCCTGTCTCCGCCTCCCGAGTGCTGGGATTATAGGCATGAGCCACCACGCCCAGCATTGTGGTATGTGGTGTTGATTGTTGGTGGGCGTGAGTCTCCACACCCAGCATTGTATGTGGTTACTGGGGATCGAACTCAGGACCTTGCACTTGTGAGGCAGGTGCCGGAACCACTGAGCCAACCCTCCAGCCCCTGCTGGAGACTTTGTACACGTTCTTAAAATAGTACAGGAGAAGAGATAGGGCAGCCTAAGAGTCTTTTACTTCTGGGCCTTGGTTCTGACAGGAAGATAGGAGAGGGTGTGGGGACAAGAGGTGAATAGAGGGATCTAGGAGTAGATGGCAGAACAGAAGCTAGATTCCCTTTTTTTTTTTTTCTTTTTTTCAGACAGGGTCTCGCTTTGTAGTTTAGGCTGGCTTTGAGTTCACTATGTAGCCTAGGCAAGCCTTGAACTCAGCAATCCTCCTGCCTCTGCCTCCCGAGTGCTGGGATTACAGGTGTAAGCCACCGCGCCTGGCGATTTCCTTGTTTTTTATCTTGCCTGGTCTCTCAGCACGGCTCTGGTGTGGAGGGATGCAGGAAGTAGCTCTGGGCTCCTCTCCAGCCTGTGTAGTCTCAACGCAGCTCCAGGGTGGAGTGGGGGCAGGCTGGCAGACTGCAGTCCTCTGAGCTGGGAATGGCGCCTGGGGTCTGCAACCTGAGTCCTATTGATGCAGCTACGGGTGGGGTGGGGACGGGCCAGCCACTTAAACTTCTTTTTAAAATCTGTTTCCCTATCTCTATAATAGTATGAAAATCCATACCTTGGACATTAGGGGTGTGTTGTTCAGTGACAGAAAATGTGCTTAGCATACAAAAAGCCCAGGTTTCAACCCTTAATCCCCCCTCTCTAAATGCATATATCAAAATTGTTTGTGTATGTGTGTGTACTCATAGAGTTAATGAAGATAAAAAGAGAATGTATGTGAAGTGCAAGGGCTTATGGCATAGAAAGCACTCAATAAATACTCTCTTTTTCTCTGTGCCAATATTGGAACTTCATTTTCTGTCACAGATGAAAAGAGGAAAACATGGAAGCCCATTCAGTTGACATGGTATGTTTGGAAACCATTTGCAGTGAGGTGGACTGAGAGGGATGTAGCATTTGCTGTTGTGTGTGTCTAGCATTTTTAAAGTTCAGCTATTCCTTAGGTATTGGCACATGTTGTTCAGTCTCTGGAATTTGAGCATTTACATTTTGTGGCTCTGGACACTCTGGATGTATATCAGCAACTGGAAGGAGAGGAGCTGGGTAGAAAAAAGTAAATGCATAAGGTTTATGCACTTATCCTGGCACACACAGTCCTCTTTGAAAATAAATCTAAGCAACGTATCACTGATCATTTATAATACAGGGATGGGGATGGGGATGGAGAAGGCAGAGAACATTTACCTTAAATAGATACTGATTTTTGTCAAATGCTTTTTTTGTTTAAATATCTTTGCAGCCTCTGTTCCATCCTTGGCCCATCTTTGTCGTTTGGAAATTCGTTCCAGCCTAAAAGCAGAATACTTAAAATCGGACACTTTTATCAGGCAATTGCCACTTCCTAGAAGCCTACATAATTATTTGCTCTATGAAGAGATTCTGAGGATGAATGAGGTTCCAGAACTGACAGTTCATGATGGAGAAATCAGGAAATCTACTTAACACAGTTCATTTTTCACTCTGAAAACCATCAAGACAAAAGAGCCATGGTGTACTGATTATTTATGATTTTGTAGTCACAAAAAGTGATTTTTGTTCATGTAGTTGGTTAGGGTTGGGGGGGGTGATACTAATGTGAATGTTTACAGTTGGGCATCTCAGCAAAAAAAAAAATATATATATATATTTGTAAACTTCACTTATACTATTTTATTGCAGTTTCATTACTAGTATACTTTGTTGTAATATTTGTTTACCTCACAATTGTCTCCTTTATTATGCTAATGAACTGTGATATTTCTTCTAGTGCTGCTCGTGGCATACATATTTTCACCTGTAATTTATCTTTACTAGCAGCTGCAAATGGAGTATGTAATACTTCTTTGGAAGAGTATATAACTGTATAGTTGAATTTATTATTGTTACTGTTAATTATTTTGGGGGACTGAATATCTCTTGTGTTAAAACAGTGCATTTTCCTGTCTCTTCATATTTCATTTTGATCTCTGCAGCCAGTCACTTTTATGAAGACTTGACAGTCATTACCTTTTTACATGTAAACTCTGGGGAATTTTTTTAATGAAAATCAAAAATATTGCTGGTACCATCCGCTGCTGTTTCCTTATATTTTTTGGCAAGAATATTGGGTAAAAATGTAGCTAAGGTTAATTTTAGGATAAACAATCCTGTTATCACTTTTAGGATACTAAAAAGGAGACTGAGGAGTCATTATGTGACATCATTTTAAAAAGGTTTATGTTCTTAAGTTATTATCAAATATAACATTCAAGCTGCATTCAGCCCCAGAATCAAAGGGCAGCTTTGTTGCTATGAAGCAATAATAGCCAGTTCTATTAATAGTATAGTGGGTTTTTTTCTTATTATCTGGGTAGATTATCCAACAGCCCATGAAATAGACCTCAAAATCCTGGATTAATGAGGCACTTCATAGGTTTTTACAGTTACATAGGGGAAATCTAGAGTCAAGAAGGTTAGATACAGGAGTACTGAATTGTAGAAAGGCTGTAGAGACCAGCAGAGAGAGAGGGAGAGAGATATAAAGAGGGAGGGAGAGCGCGAGTAAACATTCCTGTCACAGTAGACGAGTTGAGATAGGGCCAGTAGAAGCAGGTCTTGCATCTTATGGGATTCTGTGGTTAAACATATGGGATCGTTGAGCTGTCTGTCCTTCTGCAATAGGCCTTTGCTAATTGACAAGTAGTGTTAGGTAGAATAACATTGCTAAGATCCACAGGGATGATTGGGTTCTTTATTCTGCAGGTCCTGTGTATGGTCCAAAATAGATTAGGCATGGAAATCCAGGTATGGATTCTGGTAACTAAATAAAGAGATTTAATAAAGAAGTTTCAAAATTACATGTACTATGTGGTATTTTTTAAATATCATAATCTAGTTGGGCATGGTGACTCGCGCCTGTAATCCCAGCATTTGGGAGGCAGAGGCAGGAGGATTGCGGAGTTCGAGGCTTGCCTGGGCTACATAGGGAGCTCAGGGCCATCCTGAACTACAAAGTGCGACCTTGTCTCAAAAAAAAAAAAAAAAGCCATAACTTGTATTTCCCAAAGCCTAAATATGTTTTTTTTAATATATATTATACCTTTTTGGGTGTGATTAGGGCCAAATGTATATAGAAAGCATAAATCTGAAGATGATCTTTTATATACTGTTCAACTGTATAATGAACTCAATTATATACCATCATTGAGCACTTGTTTTTGAAGATTAATGCAGATGGTCTTTGATTGGTGGCTTTGTAGACTTTACAGTATGTAAAATTGATGCACATTCAGAAAAAAAATGTTCTAAAATTTTGAATCTTGATCCTCCCGCCCCTGGGCTAGTGATGTTCTGTAATCCCAGCACTCTGGGAAGCTGAGGCATTTTGAGTTCAGGCCATGCAACTTAATGATCTAGGGAGACCCTATCTCAATTTAAAATCAGCTAAGGATGTAGCTCAGTGTGAGGACCCTAAGTTCAATACCTAGTACCATCAAAGCAAAACAAAAACTGGGGTGTCTGGACCAAGAAGTAGATGCAGTTCCAATCAACAGACTCCATTAGTTACAGTGCTGTGTGACCTGGGGTAGTTGTTTGGAAGATTACCAAGAGTGGATGCATTTCTCCAACCAGCTTTTGTTGGATCTCTGACATCACACCTATCTATACATTGCCTTTGGGAGTGTTAATGACATTAGATAAATATAACCCATATTTGTTAGTTTATGTACTCATGGTGGTTTTATAAAAACAGTATTTTAATAAAGTTTTAGCAGAATATTTAAGGAAATTTAGTACTCCTCTAGCAAAGAAACCTAAGGGCCAATGGGATAGATTAGAAGATACAAAGATGACTACAAATACTACACCACCTTATTTTTGATAAAAGAGGCAAGCACCCTCAATCTTTCAATGGAGGAAAGATAGCCTCTTTAATAAGTGATGCTGGAAAAACTGGGTTTCAGCCTGCCAAAGATGAAAACTAGACCCACATCTTTCACCACGCACTGGAATGCAATGGAAGTGGATTTAAATATCTAAATATTAAAATAGAAACACTAAACATACTGGAAGGTTAAGTTAGGTAGAACTCTTGGAGACATTGGCATAGGGAAAGACTATGAACAAAACCTTAGCAGCATGGGAATTAGGAAGAATCAACAGCTGCGGTTTCATCTGAAGTTTCTGCACAGCAAGAAAAACTACTTATAGAGCAAAAGGACAACCTGTAATGTGGGAAAAAAATTTTTGTTTTACCAGCTATTCCTCAGACAAAGGACTACTATCTAGAATATATAAAGAATTTTAAAAGATCAAACCCCTAAAATTAAAGACCTAATTAAAAAATGGGCATCTGAAATGAGCAGACATTTTTTGGATGAAGAGGTAAAAGCTGCATATAAGCATGAAAAAGTGTTCGTCACTGGAGATGCAGATGAAAACAACACTGAGATTCCATCTCACTCAAGAAAGAATAGCTGCTATTGAGATCAACAACAAATGCTGGTTCACCTTTGGGGACAAAGGAACCCTCCTGTACTGTTGGTGGGAATGTGGACTGGTGCAACCACTATGGAAATCAGTGTGGAGATTCCTCAAAATGCTAGGATTAGGTGCTCCATTTGACCCTGCTGTTTTGCTGCTGAGTATATTCATGAAAGAATAAAGCAACATACTGCATTGATATATGTGCACCTATGTCTATAGCAGCTTGGTTTATAATAGCTAAATCTTGGAAACATTTCAGATGCTTGTCAGCAATCTAGATAAAGATTTTTTTTAATGGAGTATTACCCATAAAGTGATAAATTAGAGACATGGATGCACTTTGAGGACATACTCAGAAGTGAAGTAATTAGGACACACCTGTTAAATACCATATCATTTCTCTAGTGTGAGAAGCTGAAAATGTAAATGAGGTCCAAAATGTATAATAGGTATTGTGAAATAGGAAGGAAATCTTCAAAGGGGAATGGAGAACTGGGGAAGGGCAGGGAATGTAAAGAAGGGCAAGAAAATTTGAAAGTAAAAGGAAAAATACAAATGAAGGTTTTATATATATATATATAGGGAATGAAAAAGCTGGAGGGAGGGCCGGGGAATGGGAAAAAATATGTCATGTACAGGTACAAATCTCGATGAATGTGAAATACTTAAATTGTACCAATAAACTTGACTAAAGAAATTTAATATTCCTAAGTGCAAGTATTAAGATTTTTTAGCTTCCTCTTTCATTGTTTTCCTCTTTGAGGCCACATTGTTTTTTTAAACTTGTAATTATTGCTATTGTTAAATCACAGATCACCATCACCATTGACACATTGTATCTGGTAGTAGGTAAACTATTGTTTGTTCAGTAAAGTCCAGTAGGTGGGTTTTTTTTGGGGGGGGGGCAGGGTCTCACTTCGTAGTTCAGACTGCACCCAAACTCACTATGTAGCCTAGGCAAACCTCAAACTCAGCATGCCTCCTGCCTCTGCCTCCCAAATGCTGGGATTACAGGCATGAGCCACCATGCTGGGCACTGTGTTATGTGCTACTGGTTGCTGGTGGGCAGGAGTCACAACACCCCGTATTGTTGTATGTGGTCATTGGGAATCGAACCAGGGACCTTGTGCTTGTGAGGCAGATGCTGGAACCAATGAGCTAAGTCCCTGACCCCAAAGTCCTGTAGTTTTAATGAGATAGAACTCATGTATAGTATTTCTCTGACAAGTTGGTAGAGAATGTATAGTCTGTGTTATGGGTTTATGTAGATGTCCTCCCACAATGTCTCATGTGGTTACAGGTGCGGCTTTTTGAAAGTGGCTGGATCTAGGCTGTGGTACTGGAAATAAGGTTGTGTGATAACTGAATGGGTTTAGCACCGTCTGGATGTGGATGATCGAATTCCTGCTCTGGTGTTGGTGGAACCAATCAATAGGCTTGGATGGAATATAAAGGGAGAGCGAGAAAAGGCAGGCTACTGCTGCTGCTTGCTGTTTTGCTGCCTCCTGCCAGCTTTGCTATGGACTGTTTCTCCTCTGCTGTTCCTTTCTCACCTGCCACTCTGCCTTAGAGCCAGCTGACTATGGACTGGACTGACATCTCTACAAACTGTGAGCAAATAAAACTTTCCTCCTTTAATTCTGGATGTTGGGTTTTTTATCTCAGCAGTGTGAAAAGTAACTAAGCCTATATCTACAGTAACATATCAGTAATGCATACTGAGAGAAGACCAGTCTGTTACATTTTTTAGGGACAGTATAGTACCTTGAAATAATTTGGTTACAGATTTTATGTATGTATCTTCTGGAGTTGCTTTAGTGAATACATTACCTTTAAACTTTAAGTAATGCATATATTAACCTACCATTATGCTAATAAATCATTAAAAATTTCTTATGAATAACAATAGGATAGTTTAAATGTTTTACTTTAAAAGAAATAGCATGATATTCAAGAAAAAGTACATTTTAAAACTAAGAAAAGAAGGGAAGAAGATGGAGCTGTACTTCTATTATCCAGACCCATTAATCTTATTAACATATATATTGGGACATTTTGTTCCTCTCAAATTTTTAGTTTTCAAATCCACACAAGTTTGAGGAACTTCTTTTTTTTTAATATATAGTATAATCAAATTACCTGCACATTTATTACCTGCCCTGGTCAGAATTATCTTCACAGTGTTAGTTATAAATAGCATCTGTGTTATAGTGTTATTTATATATGGATTTATATAACATGTATGTTATATGTTACAGCATTACAGGTTTACAATGAAACCTATAGTGAAGCTAAGGAGTTATTACAGATTCTGAGTAAGTGACTATGAGAAATAATGAAGCATCTCTTGGTTGATTATCCCTAAGATACCTGCACAAAGCAAATGAACCCTCACTCTTAACTGTAAAGGAAAGAAGATATTGGAGGTGAGACCACTCTAGTCTTCTGGTCTAAGCCCAAGAAAGTGGTGCACTTGCATGTCCTTTGCATTACCCTCGTATTACTGTGTATGGAATATGTTTTTAAGAAGACATGTAAAATACAATTCTTGGAGTAAAGATTCATGTCTACATGATCTTTCTCTTTCAGCTTCTTTCTGTGTAGTAATAGATGAAGCAAAACAGGTGGTAATTGCCATTGGCAAACTAAGATTTGTGAATAGCATCTGTTTATGTCTCTTTTACTATCAAAGGTTAGTATAACCTTCTCTGCTGCTTTCCTATGGGGATGATAAAAGTCAATCATAAGTTATTATCAGGTGCTAATTTACACTCTGCTTAACATGATAAAATAGGAGAAGAAAGTCTGTCTGGTGATTAAATGTGACTGTGATTTGAACCAGACAGTTAAAAAGAAAGCATAATACTTTTGAAGTTATTATGCATTATTGGATCAAATAATATATCCCAAAGATAACATTTATTTTTTCAAAGAAAGCATTTCTAAGCTTGAATTTTTGCAAGTGGCGTTTGTGGTGCTGCGGATTGAACCCAGGGCCTCACACATCTTGGAAGTGCTGTACCACTGAGCTATACTCCAACCCCTGAGTGTTTTCTTAATTGGGTTCATTAGTAATGTGGAATCTATTGATTTTGACATTTAAAAATTATTTACTTTTAATTATATTAGTAAAGTTCAAACTCTTGTGGTCTTTATCTTGCTTGTAATTAGTTGATTTTATTAAATACACCCTTAAAGTTATCTGTGCTATTTGTGTTGGTGTAAGTATGTACTTACTGTAAATATTTTTATTATGGGATGTGTCAAACATATAATAGAGAATTACATAATGAACCTTTCCCCACAAGTTCTCTTCCTCTCAGATATTTTGAAGCAAATACCATACATATCAATTATAAATATTTTAGTATGTATCTCTGGAAGTTTTAAAGCAGCCATACTATTGTTACTCTACTTTCTTAAAAATATTAGTAATAATTTATTAAATACCATCAAATAGCCATTTTGTACCGTGTTGTTTCTATTGTTGTCTAACATAAAAAGAGATCCCTATAGGGCTGGAGATTTAGCTCAGTGGTTCTGGTGCCTTCCTAGCAAGCACAAGATCCTGAGTTTGAGCCACCATGCCTGGCTAAGTTGGATAGTTTTTTTTTTTTTTTTTGAGTCAGGGTCTCGCTTTGTAGTTCAGGCTGGCCCTGAGCTCACTATGTAGCCCAGGCAAGCCTCGAACTCAGCAATCCTCTTGCCTCTGCCTCCCAAGTGCTGGGATTACAGATATGAGCCACTACCCAGCATGGTGGTATATGGTTATGGGGATTGAACTCGGGACCACTGAGCTAAATATTTACCCTAGCCCTATTCACTCATTTATTTGTTTTTTTTTTTTTTTTTGAGACAGGGTCTCGTTTTGTGGTTCAGGCTGGACCTGAGCTCTCACTATGTGGCACAGGCAAGCCTTGAACTCAGCAATTCTCCCGTCTCTGCCTCCTGAGTGCTGGGATTACAGGTGTGAGCCACCACGCCCGGCACTGTGGTATGTGGTACTGATTGCTGGTGGGCGTGAGTCATCACGCCCAGCGTTGTTATATGTGGTTACCAGGGATCGAACTCAGGACCTTGCATTTGTGAGGCAGGTGCCGGAACCACTGAGCTAAATCTCCAACCCGTATTCACTCATTTTTTGAAAGCTTTGTTTTAAACTGTCAAGCAATTTATATACCATCTGAACACATGATGGTATATAAATTGCATCATTTTGTGGTTATTGTGGCTTTCAGCATTATATGGCAAATAAATCTTCCAAGTATGCTATAAAAATATATGCCCTTGGGGCTGGAGATTTAGCTCAGTGATTCCAGTGCCTGCCTTGCAAGCGCAAGGTCCTGAGTTCGGCCCGGTAACCACATACAGTGGTGGGCGTGGTGACTCATGCCCACTAGCAATCAGTACCACATACCACAATGCTAGGCATGGTGGCTCATGCCTGTAATCCCAGCATTCAGGAGGCAAAAGCAGGGGGATTGCTGAGTTTGAGGCTTACCTGGGCTACATAGTGAGCTCAGGGCCAGCCTGAACTACAAAGCGAGACCCTGTCTTAAAAAAAAAAAAAAAAAAAGCAAAACACATGCTATCACTATGGGCAATACTTGTCTATGGAACATGCCATTTTCATGTGTGAAAATTGCTTTAGTTGTGATGATTGAAGTAAGGATTATTTTGTTGTAGAGTTTCATTTGTATTTCTATTGTATTTATATAAGATTTTATTTCTGGGCCAGGGATTTAGCTCAGTGATTACAGTGTCTGCCTTGCAAACACAAGGTCCTAAGTTCGATCCTCGTATCCACATACTACAATGTTGGGCATGGTGAGTTACGCCCACCAACATTCAGTACCACACACCGCAGTGCCAGGCACCAGGCATGGTGGCTCACGCCTATAATCCCCACATCTGGGAGGCAGAGGCAGGAGGATTGCTGTGAGTCTGAGGCTTGCCTGGGCTACGTAGTGAGCTCAGGGCCAGCCTGATGTACAAAATGAGAACCTGTCTCAAAAAAAAAAAAAAAAAGAATTTATTTCTTTTGTTATATTTTAGATTTTTTTTTTTTTTTTGAGACAGGGTCTCGCTTTGTAGTTCAGGCTGGCTCTGAGCTCACTATGTAGCCCAGGCAAGCCTCGAACTCAGCAATCCTCCTGTCTCTGCCTCCCGAGTGCTGGGATTACAGGTGTGAGCCACCACGCCCGGCCAGATTTTTTTTTTTTGAGACAGCATCTCGCTTTGTACTTCGGCTTGGCCCTGAGCTCCCTATGTAGCCCAGGCAAGCCTTGAACTCAGCAATCCTCCTGTCTCTGCCCCCTGAATGCTGGGATTATAGGTGTGAGCCACACGCCTGGCACTGTGTATGTCGTATTGATTGCTGGTGGGCGTGAGTCACCCAGCATTGTTGTATGTGGTTACCGGGGATCAAACTCAAGACCTTGCACTTGCGAGGCAGGTGCCGGAACCACTGAGCTAAATCTCTGGCCCCTATTTTAGATTTTTTTTAAACAGTTGCTGTTGAAAATGTTGATGTTTATATAAACAATAAACATTGAAAATTCAGTACTTTATTTTATTGCTCTTACTTTCCCATTAAGTACACATTGCATAATATTTTAAAATACATAACATTAAAATAAGTAATTTATTAATAAGATATTCTTTAAAAAGTAATATAGGTGTTATACACTCACCTAATGGTCTTTTCAGGTTATTTAACCAACCACTCCCCATATACTCAACCCTGGCCCATAATGTGGCTCATTTCCCTGAATGCATCTTAAAAATCCATAATAAACTGTTCTCTTGCTTCTTCATGATATATCTTAAAATTGTTTTTCTGCAATAGGAGTCAGCAAATTCCCTATTTCAACCTGGAAGACCCTCAGATCCAACCTGGTGGCAAAAGAACTATGAAGATGTAAAGAATAGTGTCAGTTTAGACGGCAGGTTGAAGTACACCAGTGTGAAAATAAGTTTTCTTGAACCAAAATGAGACACCCCCCCAGAAAATACACAAATCATAGTTGTCCAGAATAAGTGCTCTCTAAATAGCCAGAAGAGTGTGATTTTATAGAGAAGGAAGGAAGGAAAAAGAAGGAAGTTACAGCCAACTGGTTGTTAACTGTTGCAGTGGAAGATAGAATAGCACAAATGACATTGTCAAATTATTTATTACTTTAATGGTATCCATTTGTCTCTAGAAGCAGTTAAATTGACCAGATCACCAGACTTTGGAATCAAAGAGAGTATAAATTGCTATGCCATACTCATCTCTTCTGAGCGTTTTAGGAGTTTCCTGTCCCTTTTATTTATATCTTTTAGTAGGGAGATGAAAGAGTAAAATATCTGTATTTCATAATTTCCTTTAAGACAAATGTACTTGAGATTATTACTGATCTTTGTAACCTCTCTGAGCTTTCATTCTCTGTCTTCAGGTTTTTTAGCTGTAAAAGCTCCTAAGAAAATTTGCATCACAAAACAAGCTCTCAGAATTACCAAGGAGGTGACCTTTAAAATTGAGGTTTTATTCTGGGGGAAATAGATGTGAGAGCAGTTCTACTATAACAAGAACAACCATAAAGAATTTAATTGTGATTCAGACTGACAGGAGGAAACCTCAGCAGAAGGGATTTTTGTCCAGTATTACTGGCACAGTTTTTGGGCAGTATAAGACCAAAACTAAGCTTTATTGATTTCTTGGTCTGCAGAAAATGCAAATAATACTGTCTTGACAATCCTTCAGCTGCATTTTCAGAATATTTATAAATCTAAATGAGATGCTTTTAGCTGGTTCAGAGGACAGTTTATTCACTTTGTCCTATTTTAATCCCTTTAAATACTTACTGTAAGAAACAGGATGTATTTATGACCTGTGACTAATACCCAGTAATCATGATGGATAATGGCTGTTTTTCATGTAAGAGCTACTTCAAGAAGGGGAACAGCCTTTGATGGGCAGGAGGGCATTATAAAAATCTAGTGAGCTGCTATTACTGATTTGGTAATAAAATGTAGTGGATTGTTAGACATACAAATTATTTGAAATTTATGTAAAGACAATTTTGGGGTCAGAATGGGAGATTTACACATGTAATTATCCTGTTGCATAAGGTAAAAAATCAGTAAGTTTCATACTAAAAAAACTTAAGATGGCATGTTTATTGTATTCTTTTTGTGTGTTCCAACACTTGGGGCAGTAGATGGTTGTGGCTGCAGTTTCAGAACACTTATTTTCTAATGATCTCATTGAATAGAGTGGTTCAGAGACAAGTGAGTAAAATCCAATTGTCATTTCTTGTCAAGATTAGACATTAGCCTATCTAAAATTGGGAGACATTTGGGGAGTCAATACTTCTTTCCAGGATCTTTGAGTCCAAATATGAGTAACATCAACATTGGGGAAACTCACACATTGGGCATTTTATTTTCTCTGAGGAACAGAATTTGACTTCCTCAAAGTTTGGACTGAATTCCTCAGTTTCTTACTAACTTTTGGTCTGGGGGCACTTTAGTCTTAACTGTTGGCCCAAAGCCACACTGTTTTTTGTGTTTTGTTTTTGAGACGGTCTCATTTTGTGGTTCAGGCTGGCCCTGAGCTCACTATGTAGCCCAGGAAAACCTTAAGCTCAGCAATCCCCCTGCCTCTGCCTCCTAAGTGCTGTGATTACAGGTGTGAGCCACCATGCCTGGCATTGTGGTATGTGGTACTGATTGCTGGTGGGCATGAGTCACCACGCCCTGTATTGTTGTATGTGGTTACCTGGGATCAAACCAGGGACTTTGCACTTGTTAAGCAGGTGCCAGAACCACAGAGCTAAATCTTCGGCCCTATAGGCATACTGTTTTTGCTACCAGGTTCTTCTGAACATGGCTACTTGATTCAAGATAATAAGGAAACAAGAAGACTTATCAGCAAGATGAAAGTCACTTAACCATGTATTACAGATGTCCAAATTAGAAATTAATAGGCAACCCAGAAACACTTTTTTTTTTTTTTTTTGAGACAGGGTCTTGCTTTGTAGTTCAGGCTGGCCCTGTGTTCACTATGTAACCCAGGCAAGCGTCGAACTCAGCAATCCTCCTGCTTCTGCCTCTTGAGTGCTGGGATTACAGGTGTGAGCCACCACGCCCAGCATTGTGGGGAGTGGTACTGATTGCTGGTGAGCGTGAGTTACCATACCCAATGTCATATCATTGTATGTGGTTACCGGGATCAAACCAGGGACCTTGCCGCTTGCTAGGCAGGCGGCAGAACCACTGAGCTAAATCTCCGGCCCGGAAACTATTCTTATTTACAATAATTAACCTCATCTGTTAGCTTGTGACTTCATTCCTTGATGTTGTGAGGCCATGAACTTAGCATATCTGACATCCAGTAGATTGGGAATTACTTTTCCCATCACATAGAATGACAAAACATCACCTCTTCTCTGTTCTGTCATTTAGAATCAAGTCATAGGTCACATTCTAAAGATTATAAAAGGTATCATCAGGAAGGAAAGACAATTGGAGTCTGTCTGGGATAGCATTATTTTATGAATATTAAAAGATACACTTGGGTGGAGCATGGTGGCACACCTTTAATCCAGCACTTGGGTGGGTGAGGCAGATGGATCATGAGTTCTTGGCTGGTCTGGGCTATATAGGCTATTTAAGGCCAGCCTGGATTATACTGAGACCCTCTCAAGAGAAACAAATTGAGGAGGAGGAGGAGGAAGAAGGACAGAAAGGAAGAAAGAAAAGAGAAAAGAATTCCTTTAGAAAATATAAAAAATATGGATCAGTTAAAAGGAAAAAAAAGTCCCACTTTCTAACTGCATATTTTAAAAACCCATTAATATTCTGGTACACACCCACCCAGTGTTTTTAAGGTTAACAAAATGTGTGGTCAAAACTTGATATCCTATTTATAATCTTCCTCATTTAATTCATTAAGCCTTCTTTCAAACTGTAATCTATACAATTTTAAATTGTTGCATAAATTTGTTATGATTAGTCTGTGGTTTATTTAACCTAGAAGTTAGCCAGCTTTTTATGTAAAGGCAAGGTAGTAAATATTTTAGGTTTTGAGGCCACATAGTCCATGGAAACTACTCACATCTGCTACTGTAGCATGGTATCAGCCATAGACACTGTATTGTGAGTGGGGTGTGGTTGTGTGATGTTGAAATTTAAATTTCACATAATTTTCATGTCTAACATTTTTCTTTTGATTCATTCAAACACAGCATAGAAACTACTCTTAGTTTATAGGCAGAATGAAAAAAGATAGAGGGTCATATTTAGTCTGTGGGCTATAGTTTAGTTTACCGTAACACATCTAGATAGATATTCAGATAATTTAAAATTTTTAGTATTAGAATTAATGCTGAGGATTGACATCACAGTAACTAAATCTATATGTCTAGTTATGTTTATTGACAAAATTTTAAATACGGACTTACTGGGCCAAAGCTTATATATATTGAAATTTAATGTATATTGGCAAATTTCCCTCTACAAAAGTGGCATCAAGCTTATATGTTTACCAAAGTTTTTTTTTTTTTTTTGAGACAGGGTCTCTCTTTCTGGTCAGGCTGGCCCTGAGCTCTCTGGGTAGCCCAGGCAGGCCACAAACTCAGCAATCCCCCTACTTCTGCTTCCCGAATGCTAGGATTACAGGCGTGAGCCACCACGCCCGGCACTGTGGTATGTGGTATGTGGTATTGATTGCTGGTGGGCGTGAGTCTCCATGCCCAGCATTGTATGTGGTTACCAGGGATTGAACTCAGGACCTTGCACTTGTGAGGCAGACGCCAGAACCACTGAGCTAAATCTAACCACTGAGCTAAATCTCTGGGCCCTGTTTCCTCAATTTGGGGCTGGGTCTGGTGTTATATACCAATAACCTTAGCACTTAGGAACCTGAGGCAGGAATATTGCGAAGGGCAACCTAGACTACTTAGTAAGATTCTGTCTCAAAATAAAAAATAAAATGTGCTAGAGAATGCCCTTAGGTTTGATTCCTAGAGCACCCCTTCCCACGCGGATGCACACACACGATTTTGAAAGTGGATGTCGTTGCAGTGAAGCTTAAAAAACACATTTATTCTGAGTACTAATTTAATTTTTTTTGTTGTTGTTGTTGCTTTTTGTGACAGGGTCTCGCTTTGTAGTTCAGGCTGGCCCTGAGCTCACTAGGGTGCCCAGGCAAGCCGCCGCGAACTCAGCAATCCTCCTGTCCCTGCCTCCCGAGTGCTGGGATGACAGGCATGAGCCACCATGTCCGGCATTGTGGTATGCAGTGTTGATTGTTGGTGGGCGTGTCTCCACGCCCAGCATTATATGTGGTTACCGGGGATTAAACTCAGGACCTTGCACTTGTGAGGCAAGCGCCAGAACCACTGAGCTAACCCTCCGGCCCCTAATTTAATTATATGATTAATAAGAGCTACTTTTCTGCCACGTAAGTGTAGGACCTAAAGTGGGTAGTTTCTCATCATAGGAACATTTATTTTTTTTCGCCAATTCAGTCTTCTATTCATAGTTCATCCTTCACAGTTCCTCAGTACTCTAGGGACAAGGTGTCGTGAGCTGCTGGCAGCTAAATGTGACTTTTTACCCCACATACTCTTTTTTTTTTT
>PVIC010035939.1:0-18822 GCA_004025085.1 Thryonomys swinderianus
TTTTTTTTTTTTTTTTTTTTTTTTTTTTTGCTTTTTGAGACAGGGTCTCGCTTTGTAGTTCAGGTTGGCCCTGAGCTCACTATGGTGCCCAGGCAAGCCGCCATGAACTCAACAATCCTCCTGTCTCTGCCTCCCAAGTGCTGGGATTACAGGCGTGAGCCACCACGTCCGGCATTTGTACACTGATGTTTTCCAAAATAAACTATACAGCATGACATGGTCTTGCACAGCAGTACAGGTTGGAGTGAGCCCTGTGGGAACTCCACAGAGCACTGTACTGCTAAGCCATGATGGTTAGTATGCTGGATGCATTTGATACATTTTTTACTATTTTATTCATTACATTTTCCACTTATAACAGGAGTATTAGAATATAATCATACTGTAAATTGAAAGTCATCTGCATTTTATCAAAGGAAATAAACCTCATGAAAAAGAGGTCACAAGAGACAAGTGAAGTCTTTATTTAGTGTTCATGGGATCAATGTGTCCAAAAGACATAGCAATCATAAACAGGTACACACACAAAATAGGAGTCCCTAAATATATAAAAGAAATATTAAAGGACTTCAAAGTAGGAGTTGATAGCAGCACAATAATAGAAGGGAATTTTGGGACACTTCTGTCAACAGTACATAAATCACATAAATATTTAAAGTGCCTATCATAATTTTAAAGTACTAAGTGTTTCTTTCAGTGTTTACAATATGAAAATCTCTGATGTTCAAATGAGTACTTGGGGGCAACAATTATTTCTGCCTTCCTTTAAAAAGCAATTTCCAGCACAAGGACCACTTGGCAACTATGAGGTCCTGGGTTCGATCCCTGATATCCAAAAATAAAAATCAGTTTCCAACTCAATTTTGTCTGACAACTGAAAAACTTGAACAAAGATATTTCTCTGCACTTTCACTATGAAATATATAATTTCTATCAAACTAAAATGGAATAATCAAAAGAGCTATAGTACCCTAGTAGTTTAACACTTTAAAACAACTGAATACCAATATAAATGTTTAATACACGTTACATGATAAATTATTTCATAATAACTCAAAACATTCATTCATAGGTAAAAGCATGATGAAACCTTGAAACTTAAGTATGCCATTTATGGTACAGAAATAGATTATGACATGAAAACAAGGAACATTTAATAAGCAAGGCATCAATATTGATGCATTATTAGTAACGCTGGATTTATATTAATAAAGAGTTTCTCTTGCTTTCACGGACCATAATAACCGACCTACTATGGCCTTGTGGCTATGTCTTGCCCACCTTTCATTCTGCCACAGTTAATTGCCTAATCTATTTCGACCCTGGCATGTGTTCTTAGCAAGCATCATTGTTTCAGCTCAATGTATTATGTTATGGATGTTTCTACTTAGAATGAAATACAGATTATCATTTTGTTAGAATTTTTATTTGTAAGCCAAGATTAAAAAGGACAAGACATAAGGAGCAATGTGAAAGCATTTCCAGATTTTCTTTAGATTTTGATTCCTGGTTTCATTTCTAGTTCAAAATGTTGAGTTTATAAAGCAGGGCAGTCTGGGTAGAAAGCTCAGGGGCAGCACCATTGTGCTCACTGTGAAAGCCAAACTGAAGAGACATAATGGAAAGGGAACAGCTTTTACCTGCCCTTCTCATCCATTGTATAAAGTCCCACTTCCCTGGTCCATTTAGTTCTGAAAAGCTGACTTTTGGTAGATGGTAGAAAGAGTTGAGGATTGAACAACTTTGCCCTGTGCAGATCTTCACGAAACTACTGGCAAAAGACTGGAAATGGAATCAAACCTAGGGGGTCCAATCTTCCCCATATACTTATTATTGTACCATGGAGAAGAAGGTCAACTTTTTATTGGATTGTAACTCGCAAGACAGTATGGACCTAGCAAAAGCATTGTTCCAAGCGGAGGAAAACTCTCAGAGAAGCCAAGACACTGCATGGGGTGGATCAGTGAGAATCTCTTCCTAGGAGGTGCATCATATATTTGTCAGCCATAAGAGTCAAGCACACACCTTCATCCTTACGCTTGTTTGATTTTTTTTTTAATCTTGGATTAAAGGTTGGGGAAGGAATCCTAGTGAATTTACCTTATCAATTCAAAAAGGCATATCCCCCCAGAGTAAGTGGTAAAATTACTTTAAATGTGGATTGTAAAGATTTCTCATTCTCTATAATCACACCACTGTTAAATAAGTCCACTTGATGCATTTAATTAGGATTTACATCTTCATTCATATATTTGACAAGATTTCGTGAGATCGTATGTCCTGAACTAGACATCTAAATATGTTAATAATATACTAAGTAGATAGGATTCCTTCAATCACAGAACGTTTAGTCCAGTTGACTTAAACCAAATACAAAACAGTATGAACAATCTTTAACATGCAAAATGCTAGGATACCCTGCATTGTTTTGGAACTACAAAATCAAAGCCACTAGGCATCAAAGAAGGTATTATTAATATAACATTCAGGAGAAAAACTTAATAATATATAAGATATAAAATGACTAGTGATTCTTATAAAACTCCAACAATCTCTACTACTTGAATGATGGTACTCATATCAGGGTTTTCTGTGTACTTGGTTTTTCTATTTTGATTTTTTATTTTAAATTGAAATGACTAAACAATTTAGAACCTACTTATTTTTTCTGTGATCAGATGTAAAAAAAAATTCAGAGTAAAGTTGATTGGGATAGCAACTTTTCAAATGGATTAAAAATATTTTCTGATAATGAATTCATTTATATTTGCTGTCTGGAATTTACACAACATATTATACAGAATTTCTCACTTAATTTCCAGAGACTGCTTCTGACCTCACTGGGAAGATTCTGGAGAGTGCACATAGGAGATGAAGGAGAGCAAGACTTTGTAGAGTGCACCTCAGTATCATGTACAGCTGGAATTCCATTTCTGATCCTCTGAGCTTCACACTTATATGATTTTAGCACTTCTCAGTATGAGAAGTCTCAGTATGTAGAGAGAAATATGCTAAGAACTTCAGGGGGATACAAAAAGCTGTAAGATACTGTCTGTAAGCTTTCCATTTCCCCCAATCTGCTTTAATAGATTACTAAAAGCAGAACGGCAAAAACAATATAAGAAGTACACAGAACAAGGATAAGGTGTGATCAAAAAGTATGATGAGCACTGAACTTTTAAAACTTACGACAGTTAGGATACACTGATATCAATCTCCATCACTTTGAACATGCTTATCCCATGTTCCTGCCACTCTGCCCAGCAGGCTGCGAGCTTTTCTGTGCGTGCTTCATATGTGCTGTCATGGCTGCCTCAGCCCCTCCTGGTCTTTTTCCATGTGGGGACAGTCACAGTCCCATAGCACCGTGTCAGCGAGTCCTGTGTGAGAACACAGCACAGTGTTCCAAAGACCCCACCAGCCCTTGATGGTGCTGGACGGCACCAGCTCTGCTCCGTGGCCGCAGATTGGCAGGGTTCTCATACAACAGGACTAACCAGCACGGCACCGGAAAGCGACAGCACAAAGGGCCAGGTGTGTGTGTGTGAGGGGAGTTAAAAGCAGTGTGTCTTTAGGGTAGTCACACTGGGTCTCTTGCCATAGTAAATTTTGAAAAAAATTTAAGTATTTGCCATAAATTTGTTTCTATCTCATTTAGGGCGATTAATCACTGTACGCATACAGAAGAGGACCTGTGATGTGGGTACGAGCTGCATAGCTAACAGGGCCAGGGCTGAAACAGAGCTGCTTCAGGACAGGAAGTTTCCAGCTCTGGCAACTCAGCACAGACCTGCCTCAAAGAGAACACAGAAAAGGCTGGGCTTGAGCTCGGTGGCAGAAGCAGCCCAGATTTCAATCCCAATGCTTGAAATAAAGCAAAGGAAAACAAAAGTGAAGAATGCACACTAGTTAACTTATAAGGCAGCCACACTAGTAATCTTAAGGATTTCTAAAGAGGAAAATGATAAAAAATGTTAATACAGGAAATCTACTCTGTTCACCATGATTCATTTATTTAAAATGAAATGACTCTTGTCCATCATAAACTAAAGAAATACTATCATCCTACCTGACAGAGTGAATGACTACAATGCGGCTTCTCACATGCACATAGAATATTAGCAACTCTGCATCTCTTAAACTAGTTTTAAAGCATCGCTGAGTGTCTGCCCCAGTTCTGGACTTTAAATTTATGAACCAGTTTCTAGATCTTCTTATTTTCCTTTCAATTGATTATTTTTAAGAAACAACTACCTTGGTTTATCTTGTATTTATGAGGATCATATTTTCAAGTTACTGAGCATTATACCTCAGTGGAGGAGGACAGACGACTGCTCAAACCTATTCTTTGCAAATTCCAAGCTTTCAAATGACTGTTTCCAGTGCATGTGGGAAAATAAAATGAATGTCACTCTTAATTAACTTCCCTAATTTCTCATTTGTAAATTAGGGAATCTCAAGCAAAATCTCATAAAGTTATTATAATATAAATTAGATGATATACTTTACACTGTATCTGAAATAGTAGACTGTAAATATACTACAGTTATTTGTATCATTAACATTAGTAATCAGAATTTCAGTTGATATTAATTTGCTATTGGCATATGTATAGTAACATCAGGGCTGATATATCATTAGCTTTCATTCTCCTTCATCATCTGGAGCTCTGCTTGAAGAATTTAAAAAGTTCCATTGCTTTTGCTATCTTCAACTCTATCATCTCACTGATCTCTTCTTTAATAAAGTCTTTCACTATGGATAGTATATCTGTTTTCATCTCAGAGATTAGTTCTGATTTCCATTTTACTAGATCTGCTTTTGTTTCCTTCTCAGAGAGTCCTGTTGTTTGAGTTTCACTTGCCTCTATTCCCTTTTCCCTGAATTTCCCTTGGTGGTGATCTTTGTGTCTGGCTTTTTGAATTTTTCTCATTTCTTTTCCATTGTAGTTGCTAATGTTATTTAATTCCTTGCCTTGTGTCTGAGCAATGTTTGTTGCAAGTCTCTTACTGTTATTCAGGACCCTTAGTAAGTGGCTACTTCCTGGGTTGTCCTCCTTGAATCTGTAATGACCCTTGAGAGTTCTCAGTTCTGTCACACCAAGGGAGGTATCTGAACAGAACAATCACATTATCTTTGTTGCCATAATACAATCAGTACCATCAACAGTAACGAACACAATAAAGGAAGTGAAAAGTTTTGGTAATTTCTATTCTGAAGACTTTGAACTTGTAAGTCACCTCTATGTCCATATGCCAAAATTTAGAATTAATTGACAATGTTTTTATAACATACAGACCCTTAAATGTACCAGCAGTACCCTTTGAGAATAAAAGGTCACTGGGGTGTCAGGGAGGTAGGAAGACAGAAGGAGAATGACAGTTTAGAAATAGAGTTACCAGATTTATAATGATCACATAGATCTCGAGAACTTCATATATGCCAGAGGATAACAGAGGCTAAAGGGCCCTATATAAAACAGTGCCAACTGAGAGCCATAGGATCACTGGAGACTTTGTAAACTTTCTTATAATAATAAAGAAAAGGAATTAAGGCAGATTGAGAGCCTTTTTACTTCATTGGTTTTGACCAGAAGACAACAGAAGGTATAGGAACAAGAGGTGAACAGGGGGACCTAGCAGGAGAAGGCAAACCAGCATCTAATTTCCCTCATCTGTAAAGATAAAAGCAATTCAAAGGACAGAAACCTAGAGAGTTGGACAGATTCAGTACCAGCAAAGTAGAAAAATGAAAAAATAATAATAATGCCAGCATGAAGAAATCAATAGGGTAACAACAGCATCAAAATCAGTAACAATAATATATCAAGCTAAGTATATTAGTCAGAAGGAGACATCCATCATCCCTTATCTAATTTCTGAGTATAATACCTGAGTGAGCCTCTACAGGTTTGAACTCTGCAAGAATCCAGGCTCTTGTGGGTGGATCTGACTCCACCAGCTCACCGATGGCTGTAGTCGGCAGGATCCCCTCACTCTTCTAGTAAGTGATTTCTTCATTGTGGTGGACTGGACAGAGGAACTAACTGAAGGCCTGTGTACAGGTCCCAGCACTAGAGCTGATTCAGTGTCCACGGAGTACCAGGTGGTGTCTTTGGAGATTCTTCTCCATGTAACAGTTGTATCCAGTTTGGCCCAAGAAGAAATGAAGATTCCAAGACCTTCTTCTGGGCTCACCCTGGACTTAGAAGAGTTGCAGGCCTAATCACTGGTCTATGGTGCCCAGCTCCCTTTTTGCTGACTCACTGTGCTTCTTCCTCCATGTTTTACTCACCCAGTCTGTCTTCATTGGCCTCTGGCTTGGTCTGGGTGGAAGCAGGTGCAACCCCGGGCACTGGTAATGGCACAGGCCTCGCTTTTTGTCTAGGTTCCCTGCCAGCCCCTCTGCATGCCACTTTCCTGATCTGTCTCTGTGAAGCTCTGGCGTGGGATCTGATTTTCAAGTTATATATAATGAAAATGTTACACTATATTTATCTTTGGATAAATTCATAATCCTGCTATCCCTATAAAAGAAGTTACCAAAGCAGGCCTTTGAACAGTACAGAGGTTGTAGATAACACCTCTGAAAGCTAGAATTCCATCTACTGGTGACTCAGCTCCCTATGCAAAGCCCCCCACACCCTAAACCAAAGCAGAGTCATTGGACCTGGGTTCTCTTCTAAGGTTTCTCGGCAACAAACAAACAACAACACAACACTCCCAAGCTGATTCCACAGCTGGCAGAGTGACCTTCCATGAGGCTGGAATAACTGAGCACTGACTTGTAGATGAGAATTAAGTACAAGCCAAGGGACGCTCATTCTTTGCCAAGTGTACACTCTTCTTCAGGCTGGAAAAAGTTGTATGAAATCTCAATGTTTTGAACTTTTGATTTTATCTTTCTTGGACCTGAGGGCCAGATGTAAGGGCTCTCATCGTTTACCAAGGAAGCCACGTAATCAACAGTTGTTGAGATAAATGACGTACAACCTTAATTCCTTAACACAGTAATTACACAGACTGAGCAACATCCTATTCCCATTTCAAAAGAATTACTTAGGGTCAGGACTCTCTGCCTCTGTAGAACTCTAGGCACTATGATGACATCTGATTTAATTTGCACAATTACAACCTTGCTACAACTTGTGTCTCTTAACTGTATGTGTTACTTTACTAATGTGTTCCAGAAATAATGTTTCAGTTCAAAATAATTTTTTGATAATCCAAAGAAGAAACAAATTACATTTTATTCTTAAATATTTTTACTTAAACATTATAAGATTCTACTTTGACATTTGAAAAAGAAACCTGAGTTTGTTTTCTTGAATATTTGTTTAGTTGTTTTTTTAACCTCTTCAATTTAGCTGAAAGTAAAAACAGATGTGATAGGATATCACATAAAAAGGTATTCTCATTTGAAGTTTGTGACCTTTAAGAGAGAGACAGGCTTGGCTGGAAATCAATATGTGGGATACTTCAGTCCCATTACTAAGATACAGGACATTTTACCACATTTGACAGAGAGTATATTTTCTTTCTCCATAACTTCTAAAAAAATTACTTTGAGAATATCCATATTCATAAAAGTATACATTATTTCAAATAACATCTATGCAAAAAATGTGAATGAATGTAACATGATTAATAAAAAATCATGGAATAGAAAGAGGTAAATTAGAGTGTTAACATGAGTTCAACCAGGAAAGTCAGAAGTATTCACCTTAATGAAAATAAATTAAATACAGATAAAATAAAATGAATGTATGGAAAAAGTTACATTATAAGAACTGAACAATGCTATTAATATTAAGAAGTTTGGTAATGAGCATATTGCTCTAAGCAATTGACCAAGTTTTAAAAGGAGCGTAATTATATTAGTTTTTAATGGTCCACACAAAATTATCTTTTCCTACACGGAACTAAACATGTAAATCATAAACTGTCCATATCACTCTTGATATCCTAAAATGTGAATATCATCATCAAAACAATAATACCTGAAAGAATTTCAAATATTCTAAAAAAGAATTTTAAATATTCACGATATGTACAGACTATGATCAGTGTGAGTGCTCCATGGCTAGGAGAACAGAACTGAAAAAATCTTGTCAAAGGGCGAATTCCCATTACACATGTGCTAGGAGTGTATGAAAGAATATTTGTGCACTGCTGTCAATAGGTGATCACTAATTTACTTTAAAATTTATTTAGCAGGGCTGGGGATTTAGCTCAAGTGGTACCACACCAACCTTGGATGCACAAGGGCCCAAGTTCGATCCCCAGGACAACTAACTAACTAAATAAATAAATAAAAGTAAAAAATTTATTTGGCAGTTAAGGGTTTATAAAGTGTTTTCAGTCATTTATTGAGAACTTCATGCTAACTATGTAACACACTCCTCATGTAGCCCACATTTCCACATTTTTCTAACTCTTGTACAACCAACTCATATATAATCTCAGTTTCAGCAAATGTTTCCTCCAGTTTTCTAAGAAAATTCTTGTGATTTGTATCCAATGAAAGAAAGAGACAGAGACTATTCAGCTCCCAAAATGGATCAACTTTTCTTCCTATGATAATATTTATGCTTCTAGGTACTGCCAAAGTACACTGAACCACTATAGACACAGAATGCCCCTGCCATTCTCAGTAAAATTTTGTGAAGAATCACACTATTTTCTCTGTAAATACCAAGACTGTGCAGTCCTGTGCTTGACCCTGTCTTCAGCTCCAGTAAGTTAGCTCTGAAGGTCCCAAGTGGTTCCTGTGCAAGTGTCCTTATGGCCTGTCTGTCCCAGCCATTTGTCACCAAGCCAACAAGCCAAAGCACTGCTCAATCCCAGCACAGAACACAGCAGAGACCCAGGCCAAGCAACACATCTCTTGTATCTTCCGTAAAACCCATTCTAATTACAGGTAAGTTCAAAGAGATTCAAAGTATTTTGTTCTGAAAAGAAGTAATAGTTTCATTAGTGCCAAAGAGTGAGAGGTAGATGCAATGGTTTTTCTTAAGCTAAATTATTTCCAATAAAAGGATTTCCCCAAAAATCATTTGTCAGTTCTTCAGAAGCTAATCAACTAATTAATTAGAATGATGCAACCTAAGTATTTCACACAGGGCCATAATATATGTCGTTTCTTTTTTAATCGTGTTTAAACTTGCATTGGGCAGAATCTAATCAAACTTTAATTTAGTCTTTTCTTTTTGCCCTACAATGAAACATTTCATCATTGCATTTTCTATTGAATGTTCTCCCAAAAAAGTGAACTCTTGAATTGTTTTAATAAAGCCCTTTTTTCCTTTCATAAATGATTTATTATTAATCTGTGTTTAAACAATTTTCTTTTGCCACTCTGATTGAAGAGTACGCTGACACAATACATTCTAATGACTAGGAGACTAATTTTGAAATTCTGCAAGTCTACAGTTTAGTATTATATATTACTTACCCTTCTGCATATTTATTAATGCACTTTTGTTTCATACTTTATTGCTATTTGAATTACAGTTTCTATATTGTAAATATTCAGTCTACTGCACAAGATTCAAAGCAGACTTTTGCAGTTGAGAAAATAACTTAAAACATGTAAGAACTATTTTCTATGAAGTACAAATGAAAAGGTCTTTCCAATTAACTCTTTGTAAACAAAACACACAGTTAAAAAGAATTCATTTCCTCCAAGGATTCTTAAGTAAGACATTCATTTTAAAGCTTATTTTTCCTTTTTTTAAAAATGCATTTTTAAATGAAGTTGACTGTTTTCACTGACGAAGGCCCAGTGATATTCCACAGCACAACACAAAGTACTGGCTGTTCTGGCCTCTTTCGGCGGGTAACCTGAATGTAACCAAGGACACACACGGTGTTGCCTGAGCAGCCCTGTGCAGGGCAAGGCAATGTAGCAGGATGGGGGTGTCCACACCCTCAAATTCTCAAGACACAGCCATCGTAAGGCCTGACCCGGGACAACTCCCAGGGAGATGAGGTCCGACCCCTTCAGAATACAATGGCTCAGGAAACTGTTTTTCTAGAATGTGATGGGGCCGTAGAGAACCAGTGTGAACTCAGTTTTGCTACAACAGAATTTTCATTGTGCCCTTGGTTTGGCATTAGGAGAGCTGGAGGAGATGGCGCAGAAGCCCCCATGTCAGTGAGGCAGGTGCGATGTCCAGGACCCCCAGGCAGACAGGGGTGACCTTCTCTGGTGGGCAGAGCTTTTGATCCTACCAAGAAATTAAAATACAGAAAAATTAAGTAACTGTCCCGAGGTTACCTGGACAAGCTGGAACTGATGTGCGGTACTTCAGCCTCAGAATCTGTTCACTATGTAGCTTAAATCATTCAGTTTTCTCAGGCAGAATTGTGTGTGCGTGTGTGTGTGTGTGCATGTGTGTGTGCGTGTGTGTGCGCGTGTGTGTGTGTATTCTTATATATTTTAAAGAGTAGTATAACTCTCATCCCCAGAAATCAAAAAGTAGAAAATCAAAGTGAAGCAAAGCAAACCTGATTATTTGCAATAGAAAACAATTAGTTTGTTAAATGCTAAAATACAACACTTTCTCTTCTCTTACTTAACTGTGAATTCTGCTCTACATTGAGGAAAAGAATGATGAGGAAAGTGACAATGCAGCCCACAGACCTATGTATACCGTTAGTCATTTTCTCTAAAAGCCCCTTTGACTCCTGTCTCTACTCTTTACTTGTCAAACTGTACCAAAAGCCAATAAGTTAGAAAGCCAAGAGTTAGAAAACGTGTTACTATAATATCATTGCTCAATATCTATGTTTCAGAAATTTACAAAAAGATGGACCTGTTACTTTTTTTCCTGGAGGCCAATAACCTATCAGATGCAACGTTTTCATGGCATTGAACCCAGGACCTTTGCACAGAGGCACAGCCCTTATTTACTTATTATCTTGAGGCAACATGTCACCGAGTCGCCACCCTGCCCAGCTAACTGAACTCTCCAAAGGGCTGCTATCACCTCCTTGGGAGGCTAAAGTTGGAGACTTGGCATCGCAGATCCAAGACAGATCGAATCAGACTTGGGAAAAGTTTTCCAATGATCCTGATCAGTACACAGGGACACTTAAAGATTGAGATCACCCTCTTCTTCTAGCTTGGGCAGGATGTTATGCTTCTTTTAAATCAGTCTCGACCTCCTGGTGAAAACCAAGTGGCCTTAAAGGTGGCAGGGGTCTCTGGAGATGAAATACATGAGACTCATTTGAAGAAGCCTGAGAATCTAAGGCCAGGCCCAGAATTCCAGCTCACGGGAATGAGCAAAGCCCAGGAGAGGGTGCCAGCTGGAACCCAGGTGACAGTGTGGTAGACGGACCCAGGGACAAGTCCAGTCTGAACCCCTGGGTCATCTCAAGCTATCAACTGTTCAGCAGGGCAGCAAAAAGAGTCCTTCAGCCTCTCAGCAAGACTGCAGGAGGCTTGATGTAAATATACCCATTTGTCCTGTGACTCCCTGGAAAAACAGACGATCCTCAAGGATAAATTCATAACCCGATCTGCCCCAGACTTAAGTAGAAAATTACCAAAGGAGGCATTTGGTCTGATAGCTCTTGAGATACCTCTGTCAAGATATCTACTGAGGTCTCTTATAACGGAGGCAGGGAGGGGTCTACGGAAAAGAGAAATGCCATCCGTGTAAGGCGGTGACACTAGCGGTCACCGTCGGGGCCGACGGTGTCCAACTGCGTCCCCAGGCTCCGCCGCTAGGGCTGCAGGAAGCCAGTGCCAGCACGATCCTGTGCGGGGTGTGGCCCGGCCTGGAGCACCCAGCCCCCGGCGTACGGAGGGAGCCAGGGCCCACAGCGGAGCCTCCAGCATCACACACACAGCCTTCCAGCTGGTCCCGGAACCGGCCAGGCCGTAGGCCAGCAGAACCCAGGGGCGCTCCTGTCTTCCTGGGTCTGTTCGTCAGCAGGGTGTGGTCGGGAAACCTGCAGTCAGACGTTTCTCAGTCACTCCGCTGCAGCTGGGGTGTCTTTCCCCCACCTGTCTTTCCTAAACATTATTATTTCTCCACAGGAGGTCAGCGCTCTGCTTCCTCTAGGAGAGACAGAGGTTAATCCTGGGCTGTCCAAGGAAGAAGAAAACGGACCAGAGCCACAAGGCCTGTATTTATGCATTTGAAGGGCCTTACTTCCTCCCCTCGCCAGGACAGTTCATAGAGAGTGTACCGGGCGCACTTTAATTCAAGGAAACAAGCTCCTGGTGGGCTCTCCAAGGCTCAGACACTTCTGCTTATTCGGGCTCGAGGGGTCCAGCAGGATAGTGCTTTTCCTTAGGCTTCTGAGAGGAACGGAAAGCCCGGGAAACGTAACCCAGGACCACATCTGCTCAGCCCCAGGGAGGGTTTGTGAGCCGGGAACAGGACTGGAGAGATGAGGGACGACCAGCCTCCCTGCAGGCAGAGTCTTCAAACCAACTTCAGGAAAGGGGCTCACCGCTGACCCCGCGCATAATGCGGCAGGGCTTCTCCCTAATCTGTCTTCACTGCTCAGCCGCCTTCGTAAATAGGACGGCCTCCTTCCGAGGGACCAGCTTCAAGCAAAGGACGTTTCTTCTTTCAAGCCTACAGTCTCCCCTCAGAAGGACATGCGGCTTTGGACCATGAGGCTCAGGAAGGAATCAGTGCCCAAAGTCGGGGTCAGTCCTCCAAACCTGTCTAGTTAGAAGGGCCCAGCAAGAGCCAGCAGGCAGACTGGTACTTGGTACTAGAGCTCAAAAAGGGAGCACAAAACATGTCAAAGAAGGGCTGGGGATTTAGCTCAGTGGTTCCAGCAACTGCCTGGCAAGCACAAGGTCTTGAGTTTGATACCCGGTACCACAGAAGACAATGCTGGGTGTATGGCTCACGGCTATAACCTGAGCACTCGGGAGGCAGAGGCAGGTGGATTGCTCTGAGTTCGAGGCTAGGGTGGCTCCATAGTGAGCTCAGGGCCAGCCTGAACTACAAAGGGAGACGGTTTAAAAAAAAAAAAAAGGTCAAAGAAGTCTAATCTTCTGCATGACCTAATGTTGAAAACAAGCATTACTTTTTCTTTAGTTCTATACTTCAGAAATATGAATCACTTCAAGTAGCAAGTATTTTGTTCATTTTCTCAATTTAAGAAGTGAAATACGTCTCTATTAAGTAAAAAACATCATAAAAATAAAAGTTTATAACCAAATTATGTAGAGAAAATTATGTCCTGCATCGCCATATCACTAGCATGAATATTTTTAAATTAGATGTAATGTTTTAAAAGCCAGAATAGAATACCTACTTTGCTTACCTCCAGATTTCCTCTGCACAGAATAATTTGTGGGAGTTGCAAGACACATAATTACTCATTACTTAATGAGTATCCTCGCTGAGAAAGAATTATCGCCTCCACTCGTCAACAGCCTGCATCAGGGTCTTCCCAGACAGTGTGAACAGTGGCCCCTGAAGAGGCCTGTGCCCTTCTGTAATAATGGATCTCTACAGTCAGGGGTCATTTCCCTTCAGACAGCGGCTGCTCCATCTTTCCTCTGCTGAAAGGTTAGTCAGCGGCTCTCCTCTCCTGAGCTCCGACGAGGTGACAGAGGCACTGGCACCGCCACGCCAGCTGCCTCCCGGCTCCGTGGGGAGGGCGCCCTCGCTGGCCAGGGGCCGCGGCCGGGCTCCTTCCCACAAAGCGCGCAGGGAGCCGGCGGTCAGGGAACGGGACAGCTCGGAAAGCTCCTGCCCCCGTGTCTGCGTCCCCCGCTCTCCTCTGCTTCACAACAGAAGCCTCTGCAGGAGCAGGAGGGACGGAGGTCTGAGGCGGAGCCCTCGCTCGTTCGGAGGTAGCTCCGAATAAGCCTCCACGCAAACCCCAGTGGCCCAGAACAGAACCCCAGAAGGTCGAAGCACGCTGTGCGGCATGCCAGGGGAGACGGAGCTGTGGCGCTGCTGAGGTTGGTAACAGGCGGCGTTGCGATGGGGCGACCCCGGCGCATTCAACACGATCACCACGGCCTCAAACACTGGGGAAGAGGCGAAAGTAGCAGCCTGGCAACGGTCGGAACTATGACGAGTGCCCGGTCTGTCCAGGGCCCGAAGGAAGGAGCGGAATCTTCAGAAGCTCCAAACCACAGTCAGGCTTGGGAGGAAGACGGCCCCACGTACACCTGACTCGGGCCCACTGAGACCTGCGTTAAATTCTGACAACAAAACATAACACATTCCCATTCCAAAGCACTGAATGTGTCCTGATGTGTAATGGCAGAAATAGAAACGAGGATAATTCTTATATATTAATCCTTCCAAGACCTCCAAACCTTTCTTTCCTTCATTTGCTTTTCTTTCTTTCATAGTCTCCACCTGGCTTCGCTACAACACGGAGACGGAACAGAGACAGGATTCTGCGTTATTCCCGTGCAGCTCCCTTTCACTCCCACCCACGGAGCCCTGGGCACTCCCGCCACGGGAGAACCCCACGGCACTGATTTGCTCCAGGAGGCGGCGGCCCGTGGGGGGCTGGGAGGCGCGCAGATGGCGTCATCCTCTCCGGGGTGCCCAGAGGGGGAGACCATGAGCGCGGAAGTGGAACTTAATGTCCATTTCTATGGCCCTGCTTGATTTTATGCTCTCAAGTAAAAGTCTCATGAAAAACAAGAATTCTATTTTTAAAAAGTCATTAGCAAGTAGTGGACGGTTAAGTCAATCAAATCCTCTGAAAGGAGAAAAAGGCAAAATAATATACAGAGAATATGAAAGGACTATGAGTCTATTCAATAGCAAAATTGGCTACCCTGAGAACCGTGAACACAAAGAAATACAGTCAGCAAAAATATCTGATAAAGGATATAACAAACGCTCCAATAAATGTGAAAGGAGACCTAAAACACTGGCAAATACAAAGGATTAAGGGTGAAATAAGAAATAGAGGACATCTGAGAAGTAAATGCATTCTTTTCTAAAGTGGAAGAAATGAAACTGATCAGATATGAAACGAGCCTTGTGGGACACTGGGGTACAGATGAGGTTTTAGTCAGGCTCGCAGCACAGCGATATGATGGTGCACACCAGTCCCAGCACAAGGATATTACTGACCGCAGGTAGCTAAACTGAATCATGAGTCGAATTTAATGCCAGAGTGGGTGGAAGTAAAAGAAATAACCTGGAAATTATGAACATGGAGCAATGGAGAAAAAAATAAAACAGGAAATAAACTAAAGTGTGGAAGAAAATGGTACAGCAAACATCTGACATTTGATATATATAAAAATATTTCACAGAACTATAAAATACATTCAACAGCTCCTATAAATTCCTACACAGAAAGTGTCAAAAGTTCATTAATCATTCCAAGTCTTGTGATGAGAAAATTATCATCGTAAATAATTAATTCTATAGGTATATAAATGTGAATAGAATTGTTATGAGAAAATTATTATCTGAAATAATTACCTGTATAGGTATAGAAATTGTTTTCATTAATGTATTTGTGAAAACAATAAAAATATTACTATGGTATCCTATCTTCTTAAAAGATATTTTACTGTCATGCCATTTCAACTCATTGCAGATATTAATAATTGAGGTATTTCTATAGGGTACCTGTCATGTGTCAGGCACTTTGCTGATGCTTGGTTCATAATAAAGAACAAGACATTCGATTCCTGTCCATATAATGTTTATGACTCCTCACAAATTTAGTTAAACCTTAAATGTACTGCATTTCTTCAGTTTGCGCATTGTCATACTAGTAGTATTTATAATTTATGATTTAAAAGTACATTAAAGCTACTTGCTGGCTTGTAATTATATATATTTGTTATGATACTATAAGTTCACAGAGATAGTATTTCATACATGTCAGGTATTTGACACATAATTTATTAGGGAGCCAATATAAATGAGGCAGTGTTCTTTTCACACAAAGGAGAAGTATTATTTCGTCAGCATAACTAGCCAAATGGTTTTAAATACATTTGTACCGACACAAGGAGAGAAAGCATCAATTTCTATAACTTTCTTCAAGAACATTTCATTTGCTCTTTGTTAAAACAAAAAAGAGCATTTCTCATTTCATTCATAGTCAAATCTGTTGGCAGCAAAAATAAGCTCACAGAAAACTTTTTAGGTAATTTCTAAATGATATATGAAGATAAGCAAAATGGAATTAATTTTATGAATTTATGAAATATGAGTTGATGGAACTAAAATGTATTTTATTGTCAATATGAAAGCAGTTAGCTAATATGGAATTAATTTTTATGAAATATGAGTTGATGGAATTAAAATGTATTTTATTGTCAATATGAAAGTACTTAGCTAATATGGATAAATAAACCAGCAGGATGTTTAAGGAACATAACAGTAAAATAATAATTAATGTGTTATATTTTAAAGTTATAAAATGTTGTCTAATGAATAATTTATTATAAATGATAATTTTTCAGAGTGATTTAGGATGTGAAATTCAACTATATTTATTTTATAGTTAATATAAATGCAATTGTACCTTATCACAATTAATCTTGCCCTTGAATTTGTAGTAAATGCATTTACTCTTCTAAATTTAGAACAAAAATGTTTACTTTTTAAAAAGAATATGTATCTTTGTTTTTTAACCCTCACTTTTTTGCAACTAGGTAAGACATGATAACATTTTTATGGAAATTGGAACATTAAATTAGGTTCCACAATGTTCTATTTTTTATTTAAAATTCCATTTAATCTACATAATATTGAGACTGACTTTATGGAGATGCTGGATATTAATCCAACCTGTTGAGGAGCCTGACATCAATCATCAGCGACGCTGAGCCGCATCTTCAGCAGCCGCCACTGGGGGCGCTCTGTGCCGAAGGGGCATGATTTTATCTTCTCAGTCAATTCCCTCTGCGCATGGTGATGATGAGCAATGATATCATTTTCCAATTATGAAATAATAAACTAAAGAACGATAATGAGCTGAGTAAATAGTGTTTATAGAGACAGACACACACTTCTTACTACCTTCTTGTTCCTTCTGTTGGCAAGAGCTTCTTGATAAAGATATCCTAATAACGACAGAAATGCAAATGGCACGGTGACCACAGGACATGTGGGTGTCACAGCAGTCTTTGCACAAGTATGACTGAGTCACATATAGGCCCTAGGGAGAGAAACCCAGTAGCTCTTCTACACTGCATGATCTGGAAACACAGATTCTAAAATAAATTACTGGGCATACATTATGGTTGATATTTATTGGAATTGCGTGCTTTAATCCAAATTTTATATGTCCAGCCAAGAGGGAGCCATTGAACTATATGAGGTTTTACACATCTTTCAACTAAATTAAAGACACAAACATTAAAGCTGACACTTGGGACATCATGAAGATTTGCTGTACTCTCCAGAGCGCTGTAACCAAGCAAGGGGAGAAGCGCAGATGAGCTCTCTCCCCCAACGGAATACCGTCGGAGGACTCTTGTCATCCTGGAAGGCCACGAAGAGCCGCGTAGAAATGGCCTTGTAGAGTTGAACCAGAAGATAGTGAAGAACCAGAAAATGAGAAAACTGCATTCCATTTCAGACAGGTCTATGAAATGTGAGTTATTACATATTAACTGCATACCATCATGTGAAAGTCCACTGTAAACTATAAAATTGTAAATGCAAACAAATATCCAGGAAGAAAATATGAACATCAATTTAATTAACATTATAATGAGGGCAGGGGATTTAGATCAGTGGTTCTGAAGCCATCTCGCACATGCAAGGTCCTGACTTCAATCCCCACTACTGAAACAAAACAAAAACAAAAGCCATTGTGGTGAAGTTACACCAAGAAACTACTTAATCCCTGATTACTTAGAAAATCATATGCTAACTAACTTGAAGATTCATTTAATTTTTACATACAACTTTTTAAACAATCAGGAAAAGGCTTGGGCTTGGGCTAGGAATTTAGTCAATAGTTTTGGTGCCTTTGCAAGCGCAAAGTCCCAAATTCAATCCTGAGTTCAATCCTAAGTAGGAAAATAAAATAAAATTAAATTAAATTAAAATAGGGGAAGGGAAGGGAAGAGAAGGAAAGAGGCGAGGGGAAGGAGAAAGGGAAGGGGAGGGGAGGGGAAGAAAGATTTTTATCCAGGTGTGGTGGGACTGTGTTTCTGTAATAGCAGCCAGTTAGGAAACTAAACCAGGAGAACCTTAAATTTGAGTCCTGCCTGAGCAACTTACTGAGATACTGTCTTAAAATTAAAAATTTCTAAAGGGATATGGATATAGCCCAGTGATAGCACACCCTGAGTTCAGTCTCTAATACTGGAAGAAAACAAGAAAATAATAAACTACTTTTTTTTTTTTTTGAGGCAGGGTCTCGCTTTGTAGTTCAGGCTAGCCCTGAGCTCACTGTGTAGCCCAGGTGAGCCTCGAACTCAACAATCCTCCTGCCTCTGCCTCCCGAGTGCTGGGATGCCAGGCGTGAGCCACCATACACAGTGATAAACTACTTTTAAAAGGACATAAATAAACCAGATTAACACTTTTCCATCTTTGTCTGAATAAACCAGTATGCTAATCATCCAAATGAAAGAGCTAATATATTTAATAAAGAACCTAGAAATTTAGCATATGACTATCATTGTTTAACAATGTTTAGTAATTTTAAGTGTATAAGCAGACATTTCAGAGAAGGAGTATAAAGGGTGACGATCTCTAACAATCATAGATTTAAGTAACAGCTTCAAATCTCAACCAGGCGCCAAGCGGAGCCCTCGGAGAAGGAAGGGACGGAGACCAGCAGTCGCGCACGAACAGCAGTCCCGGAAAGAGAGAGGGAGCCCCGGCCCACCCTC
>PVIC010035940.1:0-19378 GCA_004025085.1 Thryonomys swinderianus
GTCTCTGCCTCCCGAGTGCTGGGATTACAGGCGTGAGCCACCACGCCCAGCATTATATGTGGTAACCGGGGATCGAACTCAGGTCCTTGTGCTTGCAAGGCAGGCGCCGGAACCACTGAGCTAACCCTCCGGCCCTAGCTCTTGTTTCTTGATCCATTCTTCTAATCTGTGTTTGTTGATTGTTGAATTGGAGATCATTCACACTGATAGGCACTGACTTATCCTTGTCATTACATTATTTTTCTGATGCTCATTCCTTTTCTTTCCTTTTCACTTAATTGCTCTCCCTCCATGGTGGATTTTGGTATAGGTAGGTTTGCTGTCTCTTTCTAAAATATCCTTGATAATTTTTAAGAGTGCTAGTTTGACAATCATAAATTTCCTTAGTCCCACACTTTGTCATGGGAATATCTTATTTCTGTATCAGTTTTGAAAGATAATTTTGTAGAGTATGTCATGCTGGATTGGACACTGTTTTCTTTTAGGGCTTGAAGAAACATGTCACTTCAAGCTGTCCCTAACTTAAGGGTTTGTGTTGAGAAGTATGCTATAATTCTGATGGATTTTCTTTTTTTTGTTTATTTTCTCTTATAAATTTTTTTTTTTTTTTGAGACAGGGTCTCGCTTCGTAGCTCAGGCTGGCCCTGAGCTCACTATGCAGCCCAGGCAAGCCTCGAACTCAGCAATCCTCCTGCCTTTGCCTCCCGACTTCTGGGATTACAGGCGTGAGCCACCACCCAGCACTGTGGTATATGGTATTGATTGCTGGTGGGCGTGAGTCACCATGCCCAGCATTGTATGTGGTTATCGGGATCGAACTCAGGACCTTGTGCTTGCAAGGCAGGCACCGGAACCACTGAGCTAAATCTCCAGTTCCTCTAATAAATTTTATGATTCTGTTCTTGCACTAAGCTTCTGAAACTTCAACTATGATGTGTCTTGGTGTGATTCATTTGTGACCATGGCTATTTGAGGTTCTATATACCACACTTATCTGTATATCAAATTATTTTGCCATGCTTAGAAATTTTCCTGCTGTTACTTCTATGTACAGGCTTTTTATGCCCTTTGTGCTATCTTCTGGATTTTTCATTAATTCAAGTTAATTCTAAATTAGCTTTTTTGGATCATTCGGCAGCTCCTGCATCCATATTTCATGTTTCTTTTTGTTTTTAAGGTGTCTCTCATTAGTCGGCCATCCACTACAGCCCTATCTTATAGATCTGACACCATGTCCTTACATTAATTAATTCTGCTGTCTGTATTTTTTTTTAAAAAGGGTTTTTTTTTTTTTTTTTTTAAAGACAGAGTCTCACTATGTAGTTCAGACTGGTCCTGAACTCAGCTCAATAAAACTTTTAATCTCTTGTATTTCCTTTTGGAACTTTTTATGACTTTTTTATGTCTCCACACCCAGCATTGTATGTGGTTTCCAGGGATTGAACTCAGGGCCTTGCACTTGCGAGGCAGGTGCTGGAACCATTGAGCTAACCCTCCAGCCCTGAGCTAAATCTCTTGTTTCCTTATTTTCAATTTCTTTTTATTTTTTTCTGTGCTGAGGCTTGCAAATTGCTTATTGTGATTGGATTTATTGCTAGTATTAAGACTTTGTAAAGGTAATATCTACTTTTCAAGAGACTTCCTAAGATATGGCTAGTTATTAGCCTTTTAGTCTGCCTCATGACCCAAACTTCTCCATTTATTTGGGAGGGGATGTTGCAGCCTCTTTGTCTCAGTACCCAGTTCTCTGGGAAAGGACTACGGTATAAAGTGTGATCTCCAGGCAATCTGTATATTGAATATAGAAAAAAATTGATAAAAATGGCTGTATTGCCTTGCTAAAGCAGTAAAACCATCAAGAACAACAGCATCAAATATAAATTGGATATTAAACCCTAAAAAATAATATTGTACCACCTTTAACCATAATACTGAGATCTATAGCTATAATACAAATTCTAAGACAAACCAGACATTGATATACAGTAAATATCTACTAAATGAAGCGTTTACCTCCATTAACCATAGAACAGTCTTTGATCATGAAAAGATACAGTTGTCTACAGACTCATAAAACCTAGTGGTTATATTAATAAGGATAGAGTTTACAGTGGATAGGACCATGAAAAAAGGAGAATTTGAAAAATTAAGCAATGGAAGATGAGAAGATTATAAAATTGCAGAAAGGATCCTACTAAGGAGTAAAGGAAAATTAGTACTATGAGATAACAGTAATAGGAAAAAACAAGGAAAAAGATAGCTAATAAGAAATAGAGTTAAAACTACAGGGAAGGGGCTGGAGATTTAGCTCAGTGGTTCTGGCACCTTCTTCGCAAACTCAAGGTCCTGAGTTCGATCCCAGTAACCACATACAACAGTGTTGGGCGTGGTGACTGATACCCACCAACAATAAATACCACATACCATGGTGCCGGGTGTGGTGGCTCATGCCTTAATCCTAACACTCGGGAGGCAGAGACAGGAGGGTTGCTGAGTTCAAGGTTTGCCTGGGCTACATAGTAAGCTCAGGGCCAGCCTGAACTACAAAGCAAGACCCTAAACTACAGGGAAGAAATAATAAGGAAATAAACTGATAGAGAGATGGTGAGAAAAGAGAATGAGAGGGAAGGAGGAAGAGGGTGACAGAACCTAATCAAACAAATTAATATTTGAAAAGGACAACAAGGAAATGGATGATAAAATTCCAAGAAAAAAGCAAAATAAATAAATAAATGGAGGAAAATTGGGTCAAAAGAAGAGAAAAAAATTTCCTATGTTTTTCCAAATGAGTGATTTTCTTCCAGAACCCTCAGTCTTTAATCTAACAGCTAACATTCCTTCCACCCATCTTGATAGCCTGTGGGTTTGTCTTGTGATCTGTCTATAAGAATCCCGTCTATAAACCCCCTGGTAACTGTCTAAGTGGACACAAGCCCAGGGAGGGTGTTGGACAATGAACTCTGAGTGAAGACTCAAGAGGACCTGAGCCTCCTGGTGTAGAATCTGATGGGTCCAGGTCCAACACTGGACTCCAGTGGAGACTCTGGTAGCCATGAGATCAGTTCAAAAAACCCAATGGAGTCTCATACAAGCTGTAAGAAATTCCACCTAACCAAGCCCTCTCCCATGCCAATTTCAATCAGTTTTTACTATACTACTCTTAAACATTAATAGTCAACTAAAACTTTAAGGGTGCTTTTAAAAAAATAACAAAACAAAATAAAAAAAATCAGAGAATACAATTCAGGAACAGAAAAAAAAAATTTTCTGCCCAAACTTCCCATAGAGTTTAAAGGATGTACTGTTCATGAAACAAAAATAGTTATGAAAAATAAAACATTAAGACAAGGTACAACTCTAGTAAATTATAAGTGTGACAGAGGAAACTCATAAAGTAAACAGAAGCATGACATTACAGACATGTAAGGCACACATGGAGTGTTTCTCCCATTGAAACAACCGTAAGCTGGTGAAGAAAGACTGGCCCATCTTTTGTGAACTTGGAATGTAATCTGAATTTATAGCAACTGGGACACAGATAAATGAAGCAAAGGGAGCTAAGTTTCAGTAAAATGATGTGAGTGTTCAGATGCTGAATATACTCCAAAGATCCATGTGTTAAAGGACTGGTCCCTAAAGCGGCACTTTTGGGAGATAGCGGGGCCTTTAGGAGATGGGGCATCCTCTAAGGAGATTGTGGGGAACCTGGTCTATCTTCCTTCTTTGCTTCCTGGTTCATGATAATAAGCAGCTGTCTGTTGTCATCATGGAGCTGCACACTGGAGGGTGAAACTCTGGGGAGGTTTCTGGAACGCTTCTGTTTAATGAATGCAGTGTAGGGCATTATATAACACAAGCAGTGGGAGGGGTTTGTGGTGTCTATGGGGGATTGGTTTATGGTTTTCAGAGGAGGGGCCCGACTTTGGGGAAGACCAGGCGATCTCCAGCCATGGCATACCTTAGCTCACTCAGTGCTCACTTTGGTCTCAGTCTACTGAGGGCTAATGGCTCTCTCAGGACCTAGGAGACTGGAGTACAGGGCAGTTAATTCAGCCAGACCTGGATTATGCCATCAGTTATGCCATCTTCCAGCACACACTCCCCAGTACTAACCCCCATCTGATACATCCACCAGAGATTAAAGTAATGGATTATAGACTGGAATGTTCAAAATCATGAGCCAAAATAAATCATTTTTCTTTATAATTATTTTAGGTATTTTTATATAGTAAAGCCAAACTGACTAATAGAGATTGAATTACGGTATTGTGGATGACAAAACAACTAAGTGAATGAGGTCCTTCCTAGCTTGCCTGACTACCATCTCATTCCCCAGCCAGCAGGTAGTGGTGCTCTAGGGGCGGTGACCACATTCCTGGTGCAGCAGTGTTCTGATGAATCTGTGGGCACTGCTCCCGCAGGAAATAAAGGCTAAAGCAATGTCCTAGATGTCTAGCACTGGAAGAACATCACAGAGTCAAGCCACAGTGAGGGAGGGATTTTTCACCTCTCTGTCTTGGCTCCAGGCATCTAAACAAATCTCTCAGGTCATTGTTGACCAGATACAGAAGTTAACTCAGAATGGATCAAAGATCTAACCATTTTAGACCTAATACTTGAAGTTCTCAGAAGAAAACAAAGAAAAGTTTCATGGCAGTAGATTTTGGCAAAGGATAAGACAGCAAAAACAAAGGCAATGAAAGTAATAATTGCACTTCTTAGGAACTTTAAACTTTTATGCATTTAAAGGACACTATCAAGAGTGAAAAAATGCACAGAATGGAAGAAAATATTTTCAGATCATTTATCTCCTAAAGGTTTAATATCCAAAATATTTTTTAAATCTTTTCCAACTCAACAACAAAATCATTTAAAAATACCCAAAATACATGATTAGAAATTTCTCCAAAGATGGTATACAAATATTGCATAAGTACATGAAAAGAAGAATGTCTCACTAGGGAAATGTGACTCAAAACCATAATGAGGTACAACTTTATAACGATTATTATGGCTATAATCATGAGGATTACAGTTTGCTAGTAAGTTGTGCAGACAGCAGAACCCAGTGCATTGCCTCTGTAAAATGGTATTGCAACTGATGATGGAAGGCACGGAACTCCCATCCAAATACAGATATGAGTGATTTGGCTGCCAAGGGAAGAGAGGCAGAAAGCTATCTTAACAAGCCGGGCCTCAAGGACCAGCTGCATAGTGTCTACCTAAGACTGAGGCTGAAACAAAACAACAAAGCTCACCTACTGTCCTCATCCCAAGCCTAACACTTAATAACAGCAACCAGTGAAGGATCAAGAGCAGGGAGGGACATCCCTCTTTGGTGCAGTTACACAGGGATGACTGAAGAAAAGGAATAGCAAAACTGAGAAAACTTTTTGGCTTCTGAGTCAGACCACAAGGTGTAACAGTTGCCCATTGCTAGATATGTTTGAGGCCATGGTACACTAAAAATAATGACAGGAACCACAAAATTCAAACCCTTCATTTACTAACCAGGTTTTCTCAACCCTCCACACTAATACTTGACAGAAAAAGAGACACACTATTTCTTTTCTTTTCACTCATTTTACGCTATTGGTTATTATTAATAATTCATCCTGAATTATTCAAATTAGTTCTAGGATCATGCACTAACCCTTAACGTGGCACTGCAATATGCTACCAAGCACAATGCTTACAAAACTATACATGTCTCAAAATGGAAGACATTGGTGATTTTGTTGTTCTTAAACAAGTTGTAACAATTGTCCACAAGTATTAAAATATACATATATATATATATATATTTCTATTGCACATATCCCATTTTTGTTTAATTTAAAGGAAAAACTGCCAGATAACATAAATTAGCAAAGAAAAGGAGGCATAGCTACAGATAAAGGCATAGTTCTAAAACTAATAGTTTTTGCTATTAATATTGGAGAGAAAATAGACTAGAAAAATGCAATATAATTAAATACAGGGCAAGAACAACTGGAATTTACCTATGTGGTCAAATGCTACCTGCTGTTCACCCTGGAAGACGTGGGAACAATGCCGCTGGAAGAGAGCACTGCACACTGGTTCCCAGAACGGTAAGCTGAAAAACAAAGCATGTGGAGGTGGGTCTGACAGCTGTTCAAGTAAGAGGTTCTGTTCTAGTTTTGCTAGTGTTACAGTCCTTATTCAATGACCTTGGCGCCAAGTTCCCAGGAGGTAAATATGATGAATAACAAAAAAATTGGAAGGTTCATCTTCATTATACATTCTCAACATAGCAGTGGAACCCATGAATGGAGTGAATGGAGGTTCTTTCCTTCTTTCTTCCTTCGTTCCTTCCTTCCTTTCTTTCCTTCCTTCCTCCCTTCTTTCCTTCCTTCCTTCCTTTCTTTCTCTTTCTTTCTTTCTTTCCTTCCTTCTTCCAGTTCTTTCCTTCTTTCTTCCTTCATTCCTTCCTTCCTTTCTTCCTTTCTTTCTTTCCTTCCTTCCTTCTTTCCTTCCTTCCTTCCTTCCTTCTTTTCTTTCTTTTTCTTTCTTTCTTCCTTTCTTTCTTCCTTCCTTCCTTTCTTTCTTTCTTTCTTTCTTTCTTTCTTTCTTTCTTTCTTTCTTTCTTTCTTTCTTTCTTTCTTTCTTTCTTTCTTTCTTTCTTTCTTTCTTTCCTTCCTTCTTCCAGTACTGGGGATCAAACCCAGGACGTCCAAGTGCTAGGCACATCTTCTTGTCTTTGAGCTGCATCACCAGATCCCCAGTGCCCTTTACTAAATTTTATTTTGAGACAGTCTCACCAAGTGGCACAAGCCAGTCTGGAACTTGTGATCTTGCCTCAGCCACCTAAAGAGCTGAGATTACAGGCATGTGCCACAACCCACAGCTCCATTTTGTCTCTCAATAGTTTTTAAATAGGAATGGAAAATATCACGAAGTAGCTAACGGTTTCTTAACAGAAAATTTGTTACCTTTAGTCAGTATTACAATGCTTCACCACTAAAGCCCTCAATTAATAGAAGTTATATTTTAACTGTACTGTTTTATGAAAGTTTTTCCTCATTCATATGGGTTGAGCAACCAGACTAATCATTAGAATGCTCAACATTTCGCAGTTTTGGCTATCCCTATCATTTTCAAATTCTAGTAAATTCACCTAAAATTCCCATCAGAGAGCCCACAGTCCTGGGCAACCTTTCTAGAAAACAGAAATTACCAATAAAGAATTCAATTTTTAAAAAAACACAGAAATGATCCAAACCGTTTAAAATTCTTCCCCTATTCAAAGAATCAAAAACAAAGGTTTCACTCTTCTTATGTGATGTCTCACACAACAGTCCTCTGTTGATCTGGGGGGTCAGGGTTCTATGACAGTATGATAGAATTAATTGTGAAGGGAAAATAGACAAACATTTCTTATTAGAACTATTTTTCTTGAGGTTCTTTTTCGATACCAAATTTCTTCTAATTCTATCATTACCAACCACAGGATTGGGAACATTGCCTCTGAGGCTCATCCTCAGAGACTGAGAAAATTCAGTTCTAAGTGGAGATATTTATCTGATTCTTAGCCTTTTCAGCCTAACATTATACCCATTGGCTAGAAAAATAGAACAAACAGGGCCGGAGATTTGGCTCAGTCATTCCAGTGCCTGCCTCGCAAGCACAAGGTCCCTGGTTCAATCCCCGGAAAACACATACCCCAATACTGGGTGTGGTGGCCACACCCACTGGCAATCAGTACCTCATACCACAAATGCTGGGCTTGATGGCTCAAGCCAATAATCCCAGCACTCAGTAGGCAGAGGCAGGAGAATTGCTGAGTTCGAGGCTTGCCTGGTCTACACAGTGAGCTCAGGGCCAGCTAGAACTACAAAGTGAGACCCTGTCTCCAAAAAAAAGAGCAAATGTTAAGTTCCCATTCTGGGTCAAAGGAAAAGTTAGTTCATAAGGAAATAGAGCTATAGAATGTAAAATGTCTAAGCTCAGATAGTGCTACTTGAAATATTTGCTTCTTTTTCTTGAGAAGATGAAACTTTCTCATTTTATCTCCACAGATCCATGTCCAGAGTTGAGGGCAGCTGTACAACAGGGCCCATCACATCTGAAGTGAACCACTTACAGTACTTTTCTTCTGGCCTTTACCATAAGGAAAACAAAGCCTTGTGTGCTATATATGACTCCACAAAGGAATAAGAAATTTGAAATATAGTAGCTACTCATCATAGGGCTCCATCACTGGACTCAAAATATTTAGTTCTCTTTTATCATTCTCTCAACTAAGTGAAAACATGCATTCACAAATTACTATGCAAGCTGGTCCTTCCTTGGAAGAAGGAAGAAAAAATTTAATCAAATTCCCCCAAACTTCTAAAACAGAAGTCAATATCTTCCTTCTCTAGGAGAAAAGAAATTTTGTCCAAAAAATACAGGTTTACAGAAAGTGATGGTTTATTCACATAAGAAATCAACTTTAGTATCTTTGTTTCTTTGTAATATCAAAAGTTTAATTGCAAAAGTCGACCTCTGTCCTCCTCCAGGAAACCTATGTCAGGATGAGCCGGGCTTTCGAGATGTTTAACATCTCTTTCATTTCAAATCACAACAACTACTTAAAAGTTACTGCTGTGATCTTAACTGTGCTTCTCATATGGTGGCCGAAACTGGAAGACATTTTTAAGAATCCCTGAAGTCATCCAATTTGCTGTTTATACTCTTCTTGTTTGAAACAAAACTGAAGAAAATTCACAAATATCATGACCTAAGCACCTGTTTAAACTCATATTCCTTCAGCTTGCAAAAGAATTTAAGGTTAAACAAACCACAGCAGAAGGCCTACATTAGTTGGTTTATTGTCCTGGAGAACTCACCAGATAACTGTGTCCTATAGGCGACTCTGTGTTGAAGCTGAGAGATGGAACAAAAGAAAGCCATCTTTTTCATTCGAAACCATGGAGGTAATGTGTAGAAAGATATCTGGGCGTGGTGGCTCAGGCCTGTAATCCGAGCACTCAGGAGGCAGAGGCAGGAGGATTGCTGAGTTTGAGGCTTCCCTAGGCTACATAATGAGCTGGGTCCAGCCTGAACTACAAAGTGAGACCACATAAAGCTGGGCTTGGTGACATATGCCTGTAATTCCAGCTGCTCAGGAGACTGAGGCAGGAGGACTAAAAGTTCAAGGACAGCCCAGGCAACTGAAAAGGACCTTGACAAATCCTGAGTTCAGAATTGTTTTGAGCACCTAAGAGTCAGGAAAATCTTCTTCCTGTGGTTAGAGATCCTCACCACTTTCGGCTCATCTCTTCGTCATCGGTATTCTCAGTTCACCTCGAACCTCCCAACAGAAGCACCCTCCTTCCTGGGGCCCGGACCACCCCAGGCCCTGAGGCTACTTGATCACAGCAACCCTTATTCCACCATCTTCGCTTCTCCAAAGACACACTATTTCTTAGCATAAATTCTATTTAAGTTTCTACTATTGTTCTGTATACAATACAATACCCTACATTCAATCAAAAATTATGACATGCATAAGACCAAGGGGGAAAATACTCCCAACTCATTAAGGAGGAAAGTTATCAGCAGAATTAGACTCAAAGGTGAATGAGATAATGTATCAGAGACATAGATTTCAAAAATAGAACTATGTTGGGCCAGGGATTTAGCTCAGTGGTTCCAATGCCTGCCTAGCAAGTGCAAGATCCCTGGTTCGATCCCCAGTAACCACATATAACAATATTGGGCATGGTGATTTGCACCTACCAGCAATCAGTACTATATACCACGATGCCGGGCATGATAGTTCATGCCTGTAATTCCAACACTTGGGAGGCAGAGGCAGGAGGATTGCTGAGTTTGAGGCTTGCCTGGGTACTACATAGTGAACTCAGGGACAGCCTGAACTACAAAGCGAGACCCTATCTCAAATAAAACAAAACAAAACAAAAAACAACCCCCCCAAATAGAACTATGCCAGGCATAGTGATAAATGCTTGCAATCTCAGTACTCCAGAAGCTGAGCCAGGAGGATTGCCATGAGTTTGAGCCAGCCCAAGCTACATAGGGAATACAAAGACAGCCTGAAGTACATAGCAAAACCTTGTCTTAAAAAAACAAGACTAAATAAAACTGATTGACTAGTTGAAAAAAAATTAAAAATTAACAAAAAATGAATAATACACTGGAAAAGAAGGGTATTTCCAGTAGAGTAGAAACTGTGCAAAAGAATCCAAAGTTCAGTATTTATCTTTAGTGGGCGCTGACTTGAAACAATATAATTGCTACATTTAGGGCAAGCGTGCACAGTAGTTTGTAGGCTCTAGGTACAATAGTCTGTGACCAAAGTGTGTGACATGTTGATTTATCACAAATTTACAAAATCAAGAATTATAGATAAAGTATTTCAAGCTTCTGCCTGAAAGTCATAAATAACATGGTTGCAACTATACCATTCTCACTAGCTGCATTTTACTAGGAAAGTAGAAATTACCAAGGACATCTGCATTAGAGGACAGACATAGTAAAAATGCATGGATCAGAAAAATCACACATCCCTCCCAATCACAAGAATAACCCTTTGGTGATCAGGAAACTAAAAGTGTTGTCTGCTAAGAACCAAGCCCCTAACATGGCCAGCAGAGCTTCCAAAAGAGTAGGACGCGTCCAACACACAACTTAATAGGACCAGGCAATTAATAGGGCAGTGACACAACCTGTGGAACAGGAAGCAAGTAAAACCTAATGCCAACATAGCTTCAGATTTAAAAAGCCGATCATTTTCATTTAAATATAGAAAGTACTTCATTAAACTACAATTTGAATACCAAAAGAATGAAATGGAAAAATAAAAACTAAGAAATACAATATTACATCAAAGAATTCATTTAATAGATGAATCATTAGATTGAACACAAGCTGAGAAAGAACTTAGTGAAAAAATTTAAGAACCAAGCAAAAAGGACAATTATTTCAAGAAAAAAAGTTAATGTCATGTTAAAAGAGATGTCGTATGATAAGGCACATGGCCACAAGCAAGGAAGGTGAAGTGTCAAAGCTAACAAGAGGCAAAGGAGGAATAAACTTAGAGTCTCAGAGAGATCACAGCCCCATCTTTTTCTTGACCTCATGCTTCTGTAGAACAGTTAATTTAGGTTGCTTTTGGCCACTCCATTGTGGTACTTGCTATAGCAGTCCAAGCTCACCCACTGACTCTCCTCTATCTTACCCTCTGAGTAACTCCCATTTACCAGCTGGCAAAATATTCATGGGGATGATCCACCCAACAGACCGACTCACAGGAACTCCTCAACTCCACTGGCCATCACCATCACTGCCACACGTACACACACATTGGACTTGCTTTGGGGACATGGCTGGAAATCCTGTGCTGAAGAAAGTGTCTGCTGTGCTTAAACACACTACAAATCTTATAGCAGCAGGGCCCTTCCAGATGTAAAGGAAACTCCCTTCCTTCCTTCCTTCCTTCCTTCCTTCCTTCCTTCCTTCCTTCCTTCCTTCCTTCCTTCCTTCCTTCTTCCTTCCTTCCTTCCTCCTTCCCTCTCTCCCTCCCTCTCTCTCCCTCCCTCTCTCTCCCTCCCTCTCTTCTTTTCTTTCTTTCCTTCTTTTGTTGTTATTGTTGTTCATGGTTAATTTACAATCACACTTTCAACAGTAGCCAACTTCTCCCATTTTCCTGAGGCTCTTCATCAAGACTATGACTCCAGGATCTGCTCAAATCATGCCCCTGTGCTTCAGAGCTCTGATGTCCCCACAAGTGGAGTTCCTAACCTCTCCTCAGTATTGTAGCCAACAACTTCATCTCTATCATCTGACCTTTATTTATCCTGTTCTCTAGCAAAACAGTAAGAGCAAAAGCTAGATGCAGTACAGTAGAAAGTATTCCAAAATACTTTTTATTAATATAGGAAGTTTTACTTTTTGGCTGAACTGGCCTAAAGAGTTAGAAAGCAAGTTGGCCTTCCCAGCTATATGGATGGTCCGTCTGACTGGCTGCCTCATAAGCTGACCTCCTCACCTGTGCTGACCTCACCTACTCATGTCAGCCACCCACCAGCACAGTCACATCTTGATCTTGTCATCACGTAGACCTGTCCCGCCTCTGCACTTCCCTGTCAGGCCTACGAGCCTCTCCTGCAAGAACCTCTTTGACCTCACCCTCCCATACAAGCTCCCACCCACTGAAACTGCTCCTCCCCCTCCAGTCTATTCCTTCTTGCCCTAGTCTCCGGCTCCTTATCACCTCTCTTAAAGGTGATCATCTGCTTCCCTTCCCACCTGGAACTGGGCCTCAGAGGTTAGAGACACTGAGTTCATTAGAATGGCATTTAAATGACAGTAGTAGTAAGTTAAAGGTAAGTTTGGAACTCAAGTGATACTATTTCTTTTATTCATAAGGCTCATTTTTAAGGTATATGATGACCACTATAAATAAGTGAAAAATAAATCATATATTTAAGAGAAAGAATTGTTAATAATTAATGTAATTATGTGGGATGATCAAAATACACAGTGAATGTTTAAAAATATTATACTAAAAGACACATTGCCTCTAATCCCCCTCCCTTCAAGCACACTTACCATTCTTGCCACTTTCTGAAGTGGTTCTGGAAGTCCTCCTCCCTGAGGGTCTCTACAAAGCATGATCAGAAATACTGCTGCTGAGTGCTGTTCAACAGAAAGGAAGGCAGTGCAGTGTGTCCTCATCCATCTTACTCACCAGAGGGACCACTGTGTGGTTTCTGGCTCTTCCTCAGAATCAAAATGACCTTTAAAGAAAAATGTCTTGAACTGATTCAGGACATGGAGACAGCCATGACTGTACAACTAAAAAAACTCATGAAAGAACAGCTTTAGAAAGTAGCAAGAATGATGGAATAAATGCGTTCAAAGCAAGGGAGAGTAGTTTCAGGGGGAGTAATGGCAATGTGTCATTTGCTGTAATAATTTTTGTGTGTGTGACAGGGTCTCGCTTTGTAGTTCAGGCTGGCTCTGAGCTCACTATGTAGCCTAGGCAAACCTCGAACTCAGCAATCCTCCTGTCTCTGCCTCCCGAGTGCTGGGGTTAAAGGTGTGAGCCACCACACCCGGCTGTAATAATTTTTAAAATTTAAATATTCACTGTGTTTTGCAATCACACTTTGTGTCTCTCAAGGAGGAATTTTACTGCAAAATGACTTAATAAAAGTTAGCAGAGGAACTTCAGGGACTTGGTGGAGCCCAGACTCCCATCACAAACCTCCAACGACCATGCAAAGAAATGGCGGTCCCAGAAGAGCACATATGCAAGGAAACAAGGCAAGAGGGAGCTCCTGCAATGAACAGGATCATATGGCAAAGGCGATGACTAAACTAAAGAATACCACAGAGGGAACAGACCTGGGAGAAACTGCCAGCAAGGACAGTCCTGGACTGCATCTGCCTCTGGAGTTAAGTCGGTAACACTGATCTTTTTAAGCAATAAAAGGTTGTCTTCAAGTCAAAAGTAAATAAAAGCCTCTTACTAAATGTGACACCAGGGATCTGAAGGCCCATTATCCCATCCAAAAATTCTAGTGGTGATTCCAAAGTTCCATTATAGAACCATAAAATGAGTTTGAAAACCATTGGTTTGAGAAATCCAGTTATGGCAACTGCTATAACTGGACATCAAACCTGTATACTTAATAATATATATGTGTATAGTATTATAAGATATATGTGTATAGTATTGTATATTATAATATATGTGTATAGTATTATAAGACATTATACTTGATAATGTATATATTATAAGATATTATACTAGATATAGTAAAATCTATGCTGAATCCAGAATATCTTTCTTTTGTGATTTTTTTTTCCCCTAGGAAACCTCAAATTCTTGTACAAGTTGGCATGTACTGTTGCTTTTGTTTCCTCTTAACTTCAGCACACAGACACCAAAGGTTAGGAATATCAGCACTAGCATCTTTAGTGCCTCTCCTAATTCTTCATCTATTCATTAAGTATTTTATAAATAGTAATGAATTATATGTACATACATAAATCTATGTGTACATATAGACAGTTGGGAAACCAGTTTAAATCAGGCATAATCTCTGCCCCTAAAATTCATGTAATCTAATGTAGGAGATGATGGTATAATACATACAAAAAAGTGCAAGATTAGAACAATATTATGGGAGCCCAGAAAAATGACATCTAAATTAATTCATTGGCAGTGAGCAAAGGTCCAGGGACTTTTCCCAGAGATAACATTTGATGTGAGTTTTGAAAGATGCATGGAAACTAAAATCAAATGATTCACTAGAGAGATGGACAATATCCAGATTGTACTTTATTCTCTTGCCTGCCAGAGACATACTGTAGCACAGGTCAGATGAGTGGCTGCTGGAGCTAGAGTTGGGGTGACTCGTATGAAAGAGCACAGGTGTCCACTGGGGTGACTGACCTGCCCAGCCTGCCTGGTGGTCACACAGATCTACCACGAGTCAGAGTCAATAGAAGTATGGGGCTCTAAACAGTCATGTTTGCTATATGATAATTTAAATTTTTAAAAAGTGAAACAGCTCAGAAGTATATCATCAAAAGTGTGACTGCAAAACAGTGAATAGTTAAAAGTTTTAAAATTATTACAGTGAAAGACACATTGCCATGAATTGCCCTCAAATTACTCTCCCTTGACTTGAATACATTTATCCCATCATCCTTGCCACTTTCTGAAGCTGTTCTGGAAGTTCTCGTTCATGAGTTTCTTTAGTTGTGCAGGAGTAGTTGCTCAAAGACCAACAATTCAACATATTTGGGAAAAGAGAAAACCATGTTCCTGAATGTGAGAGAGAGAGAGAGAGAGAGAGAGAGAGAGAGTGTGTGTGTGTGTGTGTGTGTGTGTGTAGCTGTCAGTTTTACATTCATTGTATCACAGATTCATGGCACATGCCAAGTGAAGCGTGTAAACCAGCACACAATGAAGTAAGGGAAAGTGATGCCCATTGGAACAGCAGGTTCCAGTCGGAAGCGAAGGGGGCACGTTCTCTTCCGGGAAGCGGCCCCCGGCTGAAGCTGACTCACCAACCCAAGTGCTGGCTGCACAAAGGCTTCTCCTCGCCCTGACAGTGACTTGTCTTTCTCTTGAGGTAGCCACCAAGAATGCCCAGGCCACCAGCGCGTGCCAGTGGCACGTCCCCTGTGGGGATGCCATGGGGACAGATTGGACACCTACCTGCCCGATGTGGAGTCGGAAGCCCCGCCTTTCCTCCTGTCCTCCGTGGCAGAGTGGAAGTAAAGACCAATCAGCCTTGGTGCTCAACCCGCTGACAGCGCAGGGAGTGGCCTTGGCTCTACTGGACCGTGACTTCGCCCTGGATCGTCTGGCAGACCAGGTGCCTAGCGGCGTCGTGCTCGTCCAGAAGCGGTCTTCGCGCAGTGAGCTCTCTCCGGGTGAGCGGGATTCACGAGCTGGACCCCACTGTGTCCACCTCCTACCCTGCCCTTCTCCTGATGCTGGAGCACGCACTCAGGAACAGCCCACCTGGTCAGCCCGCCCTTTCCGGGTGGTGTGTGTGAGCAGTGTCCCCAGTTCCCGCCGGGCCTATGCCAAGCAGGGTGGAAAGCCTCTTCTAAAAGTGCCCCATGAGGTTCACTTCAGTGTCACTGAGAACCTGAGCAGGAAGGACTACATGCCGTGAGACTCCCCCAGAGGCTCTGATGACGCCGGGCTCTGGCCCGCGGGCACCCACCCTGGGAGCCTCAGAGCTGAGCCAATTCTTCTGGCTACCGTGAGCGCTGCTGCAGATCCAGCCAGCCGCACCGAGCCCCAGGAGCCCTTCAGACCATGGTGTGAGCCGCCCGGTGCCATCTCTGCACCTGTCCTGGGCCCGCTGCCTGCTGACAGGTGTGACGGAGAGATGCCTGGCTGCTCGCTGCTTCCTGCGGCCTCAGTTACCCTTACCAGAGTGCAGTCGGCTAGCTGGAGACCTAGCTCGGGAGGAGAACGCATGGGCATTCTGATTTCAAGGCGAGGGCTTCCATCCCAGCACAGGAAAGAGAAATCCGGGGCGGTAGGCGGAGCCCGCACACTTGTGCCCAGAAGGCTGATCTCAGGAGCCTCACCTTCCTGTCCCCACCAGCTCCGCCAACACCTGCCTGTGGGAGCTCCATAACCAATGATCTTTGTTTCAAAATGGTTGATGCACGTGTTACAGTTTAGGTCTAAAATGCACCTCCCACAGCCTCGTAATGTTTAAAGATAATTTGGAGTCATCCAGATAATTTCAGGGGTTGAATGCCCTGTTAGGAGTTAGGGCCTGGTGGGAGGTAGGTCACTGGGTATGTGACCTAGAAAGATGTGTTCCTATGTTTTTTTGGGTTTTGTTTTGGTTTGGTTTTTTTCAGACAGGGTCTCGCTTTGTAGTTCAGGCTGGCTCTGAGCTCACTATGTAGCCTAGGCAAGCCTCGAACTCAGCAATCCTCCTGCCCCTGCCTCCCAAGTGCTGGGATGACAGGCGTGAGCTACCACGCCCTGCACTCGTTTTTTGGTTTTTTGCAACAAGGTCTAGCTGTGTTATTCAGGCTGGTCTTGAATTTCTACATAGTCCAGGTTGGGCTTCAGGCCTTGGCAGACCTGCCTCAGCCTCCTGAAGGTGGGATTCCAGGCATGTGTCGTCGTGAGCTGCCTGGAAGGTTGTAGTCTCTCTCCCTGGCTCCTCTCTCTTAGCGTCCTGGATTCCATGGGCTGAGGAAGGCTCCTCTCCCAAGCCCTTCCTTCATGGCATTTGTGCCTTAGATCCAGTTGATCATAGAATGAACCTACTGGAAAGCCAAATAAATCTCTACTCATAAAAAAATTATATGTATAATAGATTTATGAAATATTGCCATATTCAGCGTTTCTATTACCTTTTAGTTGGCTCCACATGAGGATCTATTACAAAGTCCAACTTCCATTTAAATTGATAACATTTTATAACATGTCATTTTTCAAAATAATATAAAATTTCCAGATATGTAAATAAATAATCATATTAAAATTTTTATGCACTTATCATAATTATTTATCAATAGCTTTTGAATGCAATCTCATCATATTTTTAATTAAATTATTTTAGTTATGAAAAAAACTCATTGGATTTCTCAGCACCAGCAAAGAATATTCTAAACTGAAAATTTCAAAAGATAACATTTATAGTAGTCTAAAAAATATCTAAAGGAGCTAGGCATGATGGCACATACCTGTAATCCCAGCACTGAGGAGGCAGAGGCAGGAGGATCACCATGAGTTCAAGGCTAGTCTGAACTACATAGTGAGACTCTGTCTCAAAATTAAAAAAAAAAAAAAAAGATATGTGTGGAGATTTCTCAGAAAACTAGGACTAAGGGTCCCATTTGACCCTGCCATCCCCCTGCTAGGAATAAACCCAAAAGAACTTAGAAAATCACAGTGGAAAGACAGATGTACACCCTTGTTCATAGCAGCTCAGTTCGTGATAGCTCAATCTTGGAAACAACCCAAATGCCCATCAACTGGAGACTGGATAAAGATGTGTTTTTTTTATAAAATGGAGTACTATTCTGCCATAAAGAATAACAAGATTGATTCATTTATGTGCAAATGGATGCACCTGGAGGACACGCTAAGGAGTGAAATCAATAGAGCACAGATAGGCAAATACCGGATCTTCTCATTGATATGAGCACCGGTAGATGCAAATGAGCTCTAGTAGTATGACAATCTTTCTAGAATGGGAAATTTCCAAAGGAAATTTGGTGTGGGGATGTAATGAGGGGAAGGAATAAATATGATTCTGAAAGAAAATAAAAGAGCATGTATATAGGGGGTGGGGAGGTGTGGGGGGGATATGGGTAAAATGAGAATTGACTGTGTCATATATTGGTACAAATTCCCCAATGTTATGTGTGAGTGTGAGATGTATGCAAATTGTACCAATAAAGAATGCGATTTAAAAAAATAAATAAATTTTAAAAAATAAAATATAAAATTTTTTAAAAAGCCAATAGTAAATTCTTATTTGCAGTAATTATGTTCTATAAAGTGACTGCAGATGTCAAATTATCAAAATACAGAACTGTTGCTCCTAGGCTAAATAAAAGTTTAGGTTCCTGTAAGCCTCTGGCCTCTATACTTTCTTCAATTGGTCAACATATAAACTTGTTTTCCTTGGTTACTTTTCAAAGATCCCAAATATATTGTTTCAAAATAACTTGTTATTTTGAAAATAATATTAATAATAATATTGTTTCACTAACAATAAACCATGACCAAGAGCACTATAATTCACCTGAATGAAGCTTCTCTAACACATGTAGTTTCTCCACAAGGCACATCACAGCCTTAGAAACACCAGACACCACACCAGCACTATGTTGGCCACGTTACCCTTCTCCCACAAAAATACTCACAAAACTATGCAAAACAGGCTACTAAACAGCACAAAAAAGATACTGTTTATAAAGTGTGAGAGCTGAAATGAGAAGCCAGCACATCTTGTTCAGCTTCTAATGGTATGCATACCTTGAGCGACAAGAGTTTACCTTTTTGCCCACTCAAAGAGATCTTGAAAGCCCCATGAACTGTACCATCCCCCCCTTTGTGCCATGCTGGGGATAAAACCCAGAGCCTCAAGCTAGTGCTCTCTCTACCACACAACTGTTGCTCCTATATTCCAATATATTGTGAAATAGAAGAGCTACTTCCCCAGCCCCCCACTTACTGATTTTAAAGGTACAAGTACATCTTTTAATTAAATTCTTTATTGGTACATTTTATATACACATCATGATCATACTTAATGTTAAGAATTTGTACCAGTACATGAAACAAGTTAATTCTAATTTTTACCCATTCCCCTACCTACCCTTAAACCTCCCATCCCCTAGACACATATGTTTTCTTTTTTTTTTTTTTTTTTTGAGACAGAGTCTCGCTTTGTAGTTCAGGCTGGCCCTGAGCTCACTATGTAGCCCAGGAAAGCCTCGAACTCAGCAATCCTCCTGTCTCTGCCTCCCAAGTGCTGGGATTACAGGCATGAGCCACCACACCCGGTATATGCTTTCTTTTTTTAACATATTTTCTTTACTCTCATTACTTACCCGTATCCTTTTCCCTTTGAATATTTTCTATCTCACAATATCTATCATACATTCTAGAACATCTTCAGATTCTCATAGCAGAGAAAAGATATGGTATTGACACATCTGTGACCTATTTATACTCAAATGGACATTCTTGAGGACATGTTCATAAATGAAATAAATAGGTCACAAGTAAATTTTTTTGTGACAGGGTCTCACTCTGTAGTTTACACTGGCCTGGATCTCACAATATAGCCCAGGCTGGCCTTGAACTTACATCATTCCTTCTGCTGCAGCCTCCCCAGGT